>VYXC01000939.1:883403-942116 GCA_013397175.1 Platysteira castanea
TTTTTAAATTGAACCAACTCTGCATTGTAGAGTGATTTTTACTCAGAGTATCCCAAAACCCTCACTCAAACCAATAATCATGTGTTGATAGGTGAAATTAGTTTCAGAATTCTAATGAAGCTCAGCAGCTGGGAGACAGACAGCTCATCTGAAGATTAAATGAGAAAAATTGCCACTTTTGCTGGTTCCTTTAGAAACTCATTTACATTCTGTCAGCTCCCATTAGGGATGGGAACTGCGAATATTGAGGGAAATATGCATGAATTCAGTGCTGAAATGGCCAATCGTGATCAGTTTCTTCTTGCTTACAAAGCTGCCAGAAGATTTTATGTAGTTATGCCTTCTGGAAACAGTGGGTGATAATCTGCTTGCTTTCAACTGTCTCCTAACATTTTGAATTTAACATAACCAAACGAACCAATCCCCATCATAACAAGGAGGACACAAGACAAAAATGTAATCCTAAATCTTGGGATTAATATTCCTGGAGCCTTCTATACAGTATTCTGTCCCTTTTGTTTTTCGTGCCCTTTTTTTTTTCAACGGTGTGTCTGTAAAGCTTCAGTATTTCTTCTTATGTGACAATACCAACAGCAATGACAAGAAAGGTACCACACTATTCATCTTTCCTTGTGCTTGTTAGAGCTCTGAATTTTTATGTACTTGGATCCTCATCATATTGACAAGTTTTCATGAGGTCTGCTGGCAGAGTCAACAGTAGACTAAGAATCTACAGCATTGTAGGTGTTATCCATTTCTCCACTGACTTTAGTGATATAGACCACAAGTAGAGGTGACTGTGCCAGTGAAAGAAATGCATTTAAGCATTCAACCAGGAATGTAAAAGACAATGTTTAAGTGAATAGAGGAAGAGTAATGCTACTTTAAACATGGGAAAATGCCATGATGTTTTGTTGCAGATTTTTGTTGTTTTCAATTTTCTTTATATAAAGGTTGCAGAAGATTAATAAGGGTATGGGAAGGTGGACTAAGATGCTCAACAAATGCTCTTCTACTGCACCTACAGGAGAGTTTGATGACAAATTCATAGTTTCAATAAAACAGTCATATTTTCTGTTTCAGAAATAATTAGGCAAATTCTAAATGAAAAATGATTTTTTTTGTTAGATCTATAGGTTTGAGTAGCTTATTCCTAACAATTCTAATAGAAAATAAGATACTTAACGATGTTGATTTTTAAAAAAGCTGAGTAGATCATTATAAATAGTCTGGCACTCTGAAGAACATACTAGCACCAGTGGAATGGAACAAGTCAGTTCCACAGGACCTGTTAAATGGCTTGAATCACACAGGTAGAAAGGCAGCATTTGCATTACACTTACAAAGAGAGGATTACATAAAGCAAATGATTTTGCAAAAACAGGCATAATAAACAGCTAAATTTATCATGTATTTTGAAAGTGATGCTGTATAACTCTACAGTGATACTAAGTGCGAATACAGAGATTACAAAGAATGAGAACAACTGGAGATGTTATAGGATACTTTATACATCTGCAGATGTAGATTTTCAGCTGGTGCAATGCTTTCAATGTATCACTTGATAATCCTTGCTTCCTTGCTCCTTACTTCCACCCCTCTAAGGCATATAGAAAAATAATTCAGGGTTTAGAAAAGAGCTAGAAGAATGACACAAGTTTTGGAAACCCTATTTCAGAGCTTCGGAGTGAAGGGCTTAGCTAACTGATCATTATAAAGTAGTTTAACAAATTTCATTAGAACATATTTACAACTGTTTAAAACATTACAGAAATCTGAAAAATAAAAATCTCAATATACACTCTATAGATGTCCTACAAATACTATTTCAAATGCATGAAACTAACACAAACTAAAAGCAGAAAGCAGATTAATTTAGTGTCAAGAAACAGCACACAGTATCAATCACTGAAATAGCCAGTGCATGCTAGTGGACCTTCATCATTGAAATCTAAAGTATGCTTGTAAAAAAAGTATACAGTACTTTCTACAACACTTGTGTCAGCAAGTATTTAATAAAATACTAGTAGCATTTATGCATATGCTTAGCATTTCAAAAATTTGAAAGTTATACTAATTCATATGTCCAAAATTTGTAATCTATATAAACAGTAAGTTTATGGGAGCTACCGTCCAGACAGCTTTGTCTCTATCCCCAGTAATATCATGGTACAGACTCTTGTGGAAGTTATGTCAAGGTATGTGGATGCCAGAAAGGTGATTAGAAACACCGAGCATGGTTTCACATAGGGCAAATTGTGCCTGAGTAATCTGGTGGCCATCTACAATGGACTGACCACATTAGTGGATGAGAGAAGAGCTATGGATGTCATCTACCTTGTCTTCTGAAAGGCCTTATAAGTGGTCCTACAAAACATCCTTGTCCCTAAATGGGAGAGATATGGGTTTGATGGATGAAATATAAAATGAATAAGGAAATGGACAGATGGCATTTTCCAAAGACTTGCAGTCAACAGCACTTTGTCCATAAGATCAGTAACAAGTGGTGTCCCTCAGAGGTCTATGCTGGGACCAGTATTATTCAATATATTTATTAACAGACACTGCGATTGAGTGGACCCTCAGCAGGTTTGCAGATTATACCAAGCTGAGTAGTGCAGTTAATTCACTTGAGGGAAGGAATGCCATCCAGAGGGAGCTTGTCAGGCTGGAGCAGTAAGCCTATATGAACCTCATGAAGTTCAATGAGGCAAAGGTCCTGCACCTATCTTAGTATTGAGACATAATTAGGATGACCTCAGAACTGAGAGATGATACAAATTTTAATTACACTTGAATCTATGTGCAAGGGTTGTTTTAGAAGGTTAGTGACTGGTAGATCTTAATTTTCAAATATTACCCTAAATCATAATGAATAATACTTGAAGATCATTTTCTCATTTGCCTGATTTTGTTATTGATACCTGTAATAGAGTGATTGCTGGAAAAAAGAAAAAAGAGTTGAATTTATTGATTTTTGTCTGGAATTTGATGTATATAGAAGAGATTTACATAGATAAATGTTATGTATTTGCATTGCTGGCATGTCTCATTTTTTTCACTGGCACTCTTAAGTTAAGAAGCTTTCTTCATTAATTTCCATACAGGTCAATGACCTGTATAACAGCTCTGTACTGTAAGCACTCTTACACTCTATAAATTGCCTTACATATTAAAAATATCATCTCCACACAGCAAACTATCTGTTAATGAATAGTTGAATGACTAAAATGCATGTTGAGAAATGGATAAAGATTTTGTAAGGCAATTAAGCTTAGCATTATGCTTACATTACTCTGGTGTTTGCATTACAAAAGAGTACTGTACAGTCAGAAAAGTGGTATGAAGACAGATGTGTTATTATTGTGAAACTCAACAGCCTTCATAACTATCTCCTCTGTTCTGTTTATACCATGCTGAAAAATAATTTGTTTTGAATCTAAAACATTCAGTATGCCAAAAAATAAACATTTATAAAAAGTATTACTGATTTACAAGGGAGGCTAATAAGCATGTGAAAACATATTGACCATTTGTACCAGATAACTATTTTACAAGAGTGAAAAAATGAATCTGTCATACAACAAGCAAATATATAATCCTCTTTCAAGTAAGAACCCGTTTCTTCTGATATAATTGTATTTTGCATGAAATTTTTGTTACTGCTATTTAACATCTGTATTGAAGTATTGCCTGAAGAACAACTCATTGCATTATAGGGTGTATAAAACAGAACTCCACAGTCTATGATACAGTATTTATTTGAAAAGAAATGTGATAGAGGAGCAAGGAGGTGGAAATCCAGTGAGGGCTTTGCAGTAGAGAAATAGGTTGAGCCAAAGCATGAGGTACATACTAACTTGGTGTCATATTATCTCAAGCACAGTATTTTTTTGAAGTTTAGGTATTCTATAAAAATAATCTGATTTAAATCTTGTAAGTTTTTAAAGTCAGCCCTAAATGTATGGCATGTTCAGGCTCCTGGTAATTTACCTGCATAATCCATCAGCAATTTTGGCTTCCTAGGAGTGTACTTCTGTAAATGTGGCTCTGCATGGTGCCCAGAGCCATCTCCTTGTGCTGAACAAGCAAGACCTGGAAGTGAATTCAATATAACTTTGAATGTATTGCCTTGGGATTTGTGCTAATGTATCTGCATGGTGTTACAATGTGCACTGTTGACATTTTAGAGATAGATTGGCTGAGGGAGATAACTTGGCTGGTGCAGCTGTCAGACACACTCTGATTGTCACAGGGTTGAGGATCCCACAGCTCCCCAGTACTGTAAAACCAAGCAATTTTTCCATATTGTCTAGTCTTGAACTACGTGGATTGAACCCAGAAACATGGATTGTGGGGCTTCTAGGATGCAAAGTTTTTAGACAACCTACATCTTCCACTCTTTTGATAGGGCTCTGTTTTCTTTCACCAACACGAAATAGTCATTTTGGTTGGGTTTTCGTGTTTCATAACATAATTTCAAAATATAAAATCTTTGATTAAATGGAATTTTCCCTCTCTGCACAGTTCTAATTTGGTATGAAGAAGAGAAAGAAAGATGAAATTATGAGAAGATTAATGATGAATTCTTGCTACCTCAGAGCCTCTAGCAGCTACCTTCTTTCAAGCTGTGAGGTAGAAAATGAGCATTCTGGCAATGAAAAAAAGAGACCATAACAAAAAAGTGATAGTAGTTCCCCTAAAGCAACATTTTTCAGCCTTTTCAAGTAGATGTCTGCTTATTCAAAGTTAAATTTTCATTACCACCTGCCTTACAATTGCTGTAAAAGCAAGTTCAAAAATATATCAGTGAGAAGTCAATAGAATTTACTTGTGTGACTCTGGAAAGGTCATCAGAGAATACTTTCTCCTGATTACAGTTTTAAGAAGCAAGCAAGTGAGATTATCTTCATTTCAGATGGCAATTACATTTTCAGCACTTCAGAAACACCCAGTTGCCTCTCCCGACACCATAACTCTGGGAAGGTAAAATGAAGTACCTTTCCTTCACTCGTATCTATTAGATTGTATACTGTGATCCCCATGTGTTTGGTAATATAGTGAACCTATAAAACATTATTACTCAGGTCACTTAAGAAGCACTAGTCTTTTTTCCACTCTCATTTAAAACTTCTAGGAGATTTGAAAAGTTTGCCCTTACAGAAGCCATAGCCTATTGGGCTATAATTGCATGAATGCTGTCTTTAATTAAATTCGAATCCAGTTTCCTTGGAGCAAATCTAAGACCCACTGGTCTGTAATGCCAAGGATCATATAGGGCTTTTTTATTTTATTTTTAACCTAAGATAACAACTTCCCAATCTTTGGGAACAGTGTGTGGTTTATTAAGGATATATTGCATATCTTCATTGCTACCTCTGCTATTTCACACTTCAGTTCTTTCAGAATTCTTTCATCAGCACCATCTGGTCCCAGTGATTTACTGCCCTGGAGTTTTTTTGAGTTGCTCAATAACGTCTTTCTTAGAGGCATGAGCCTTTGTTAAGTCCACTCATTAATTTCTTATAAAAATTATCTTTGAGTCAAGAAATTTTCTCATTGTCCTTTGTAGCAAATATGAGTAGAAAGCTACTTTTCATTTTTGACTTGCTTTGATTCTTTTGTTCGTTAGTTGATAGTTCAAAGGACTAGTAGCTGTGCAGTTTTTTTGCTGGTTTCTGAAAAAGCTTTAGGTTTCTTCCTGCCTCTTGAAGATGTTTTGATGATCTTAGTCAAATTTCTTCCTCCTTTATCTTCTTCCCTAATTATCGTATTATTTTTCCTTTTGTGTACATTTCTTCTGAGCTTAATGGTAGGACTATGTTTATGTTGATGTGTAGTTATGTTAATAAGCTCTCAAGAAAATGAATATTTGGTACATTTTGAAGCTGTACAGTATGAAGAATTAGCATATTATTATGAATTTCCTGTGCAGAATGAATAATACTGTGGAAGTGGGGTGTGATTTTGCACCTACATTTGTTACCAAGTGGCTGGGTAAATGAATGTAAAAATTTCCTTCAGTAAGTCTGTGCATATGTGCTTATGAGCAACTTGGGGCAGGGAGAAGAGTCTAGGGCAAGACATCTGGATGGGCAATGCTTGATCTCTAAAGAACATCTTTGGTCTTTGTCTCTGATCTCTGCAATTCATATGGAGTGCAAGGGGAGCTTGAGAAATGCACTTGGCATAGCCTGACCAATAAGGTTTGTCAATCCTGATAAGAAATCACACACTGTGTCCTGAGCTAGGCGTGCTGGTCTCAGAGCTGGACTGGGCTCAACTTGCAGGAGCTGGGCTGGGCTAGTTTCAGCTCCTGCCTTGGAGCAACGTGCCTGTTACCTTCCCAGCCTGAGCCTGAGCTCTGCCAGTGGCTCTGCGGGAAGGCTCTGGCAGACCCAGGGGGTCCTTGCACAAATAAGACGAGCCCCTGCGGCTGAGCCTGGGGAGGCTGCAGGGCCACGCTCATGCACGGCTGGGAGCAGCCAGATGGCAGGAGCCCAGGGTAAGGAAGAATATAAAAATTGTCAAAGACCCCCAAGGCTCAGTGTGGGGGACTCTCACTATGGACATCATATTCCTCACCGTGGAAGTCTTAGATTATTAATGACATGTCATATATTGCCTGCTTTCTTATGCCCAGTGCTTTTTTGAGAAAGATTGAAACTTTCAAACACAAGATCTAGAGGAAAGGTGAATATGAACCAGAAACAGTAGTGGGCTGTTTACATACAATTTTAATTGAATTATTAATATAGTTTTTCTGTTACAATATGATAATTTACTCTTTTAGACTGGTAAAGCACTAACAGACAATAAATTCCATGCTCCATACAGCTGGTTTTCTTTTGCCATAACAAAATTTTGGATGTAACATTTTTAAGCCTTAAGGCTTGATCCAAAAATTTCCAGCTGTGTCTGTTTTGCAACAAAGTCTACATAATCACTTCTCAACCCCTGACTGCTGAGCCTGCCCCCTGGTTCATTTTAGCAAGCTCCATCTTTCTCTAGGTGCCTCAGGTTCCATCCTTACTGTCATTCCAACTCCTAGCCCAACCCTTTAATTTTCCAAATACGAACAACTCCTCTCTCACCTCCACCATCTGGAGGATTTGAGTGACTCAGACTGCAATAGCTGACACACAGAAAACGTGGGACTTTCTCCAGATGACCTAGCTGCAGCCTGCTAGAGAAACAAAGCCCACTGGAATGAATCACCAAACAAGCAGCAATAGCAAAATGATGAGGTCCCAGGATCCTTTTGTAGTTCATTACATATTCAGACTCATATTGTTCCCTAAGAAAGCTTTTTCTCTTAATCAATAGTTTTTCCCTGAAGAGTGGAAAATTTCATAATACCTGAGAAATGTACTGACTGTCTTGATGCAGACAGACATGCTATAAGGATGTAAATTGCTTTCCTTTGATTGTATTACTTCATGAAAAGATACTGTTAAAAGAAACTTAGATGTTCCTACAGTGGCTTTTTTGACTAGGAAAATATGAGATTGCAAAAAGCAAATCAAATATTGTCCTGATGTTTTACATAACTATAGCCCAAGCTCAAGCCAAGCATATAGGAGACAATGGAAAGTGTTAGCATACACTGTGACAGCTGGCCTTTTACTAAATCTGGACACAAGTTATTTGGCCCATTAGCATGTTTATTTATTTAATATGATGCAAAAAACCCATTGCAATTCAAATGGGTAATTATTATGGCCTATTTGGAATTGCTATGTGTTTTTCACATTGTTGAAATTCTATGTAATTTCAACACAGAAGCCTGCTAACATGTCTTCTTTATTAAAATAGTTTCTCTTGCCTACACAGTGCTGGCAGTTAATTTAAAAACAAGCATCACCTTTGAATTCACTTGTTAAATTGGAAAATAAAATGGCAGTATGATAGTTTGATTCATTATTATAAGTGTAATGTCTAAAATTAGACTTTACTGAATAGCTTTTGAGGACTTAAATGTTAAAAATCTTATTGTAATTTTAAGCAATTATAAAACAGACTCCACCTTGTTGTGTTTTGTACAAAGATATGAATAAATACATCTGTGCAATTAGTTGGTACTTCCACAACTATCTGCAGACATAACCAACTACACGTATCTTGGTTTTTGTGTGTTTTTGTATAATCATATATTGACAGCATTAAAAATGGAGGTAGGTATAGAACAGTATACATAAACTATATATATATGTATACTTCACATAAATATAAACCATTATATTCTTCATGCATGCATGTATCTTGCTGTGACAGTCCAAAGTCCAATGACACTTTTCAAACACACTGAAAATAGTACTGAAGCAAAAGCTTGGCTTCAAAACATAAATGAGGTAAATTCTAGAAAGACATATATAAATATATACACATGCACATACATACATACATATGTATATATATATATACTGCTGTGGCCTCAGATAAAGTTCAGTATTTAATCGTACTATGCAATGGACCATTAGAAGGAAGAATTCTAACATCTAGCTTTGAATTTTAAATTCAATTCACGTTCACCAATTCTTGAAGTGGCATTCAAAGAGAGTTTGCTTGTTTCCTAAACCTGTCTTTTGCCTCCAATCTTGATCTAGTAAAAAACATGTGCATATGCACTGAGCATACACATAATAACTGATGGTCATTGGCAGTTCACAGAATGGTCTGCCCATTAGTGTAATACACTCTACTATATCTGAATTTTAAAAATTTATTCTTTGTCTTCATGCAATTCATAGCACTTTCTGTAAGTAAAAAGAATCATAGAGAAGTCACAAGTAGCTAATCCCATCTATTTTGCACCCAGTCAAAGCATGATTTTTCTCTGTAACTTTGATCTGTGCATTTTAATTTTAAATGATCAGGTGTTAGCATTTCATTCTGTCTGGTGGAAGACCACTTCAAACACTGCACAGCCTAGGCATTAGAGAATCATCTTCCTATTTATCCTCACTTACCTTTATACGATTTTAGAGGTTGTTCCAGATATGCACAAAGAATTTTTTAACTTTTCAGTATAGCTGTAGTATCTTTGCTTGAGTATTTAGCAAAGTTAAATACATTTAGCTCTAAAATCTATTTCAAATGTATTTGCTGCTTTAATACTGAAATTCGTAGAACTACCTACAATGTGCAACACCATCACGTATTTGTTTTGCTGTGAAGATTAATTGCTCCTATATGGTGAAATAGGGAATCTAATATAAAGAGTACATTTATTTTGATAATAAGAAAATTGAAGTCATAGTAATGGGTATTGGTGAAAAATGCTGTAATGATCTAACTCTTGTTCTTCATAGAAAACAAAAATGTTTCACATTCCTAGAAGAATTAACATTTTCTTAAAACCATATGCTCATTACTTACACCCACAGCAGCTACTGCAGCACTTTTTCAGCTCTACCAAACTTTAATACAAAGGTAATCTGAATTTGAATCAGATCCAAGCTTTCTACCCAAATATTGCAAATCCACCAGAATCAGCATCACTAATTCTTTAATAGAATAGATATTTTATGAAACCTGACAACATTAGTAGAGATTTTTTACAATTGTAGATTAAGCCTTTCGTGGAGAATCACAAATGACAGTCAGGTTCAATAGAACAAAGATTTCATCTAATATTAGTTTCTGGCAAGTCAATTTGCAAGATTATTTTTGCAGATTAAATTAGGTATATTGGGAGGTCACCCTCTTACTTCTAAACCAAGAAACAGAGACATTTGCATAATAACATAATGCTGTAGATATATTATTAACCAGTCTTTGACAATAAGGAAATTAGCTATTCACCAAGAAGGGGTGAATAAAGTAAAAAGGTGTTTTATAATACAATGAATATCTCTTGGAAGAAGCTGGGGAAAGGCGAGCTGAATATCAGTAAGAGTGCAACCTGTCTGTGTCTTAGTATTCTATCTCTGGAAAATGTAAGATTTTAGCTAAGAGTCAGAGAAGGAAAATATCACAATTTAAACTGGCTTAGGATCCAACTATTCTGGGTTGCATGATATTCTCAAAAATGTGACTTCAGATTTGGACTACTGAATTAATCAGAAGCTATCAGTCCATCAGTAGTTGGTGATTTAAAACATCCAAGCAAAGTAATTGATTTGTATGGAGGTGCCCCTGGGGGGGCTGGGCCTTGGGAGTGGAAGCATGGTCGGGTTACACGGGGTTTCCAAGCCCCCTGATGCTATTGTGTCTAAATCCTGTTCCTCTTTGGTCTTTTCAAATGTAACTCCGCCCAGTGAATCCTGTACTTAAGTGGGTGTTCACATGATTTTGGGCAGGTGTGGTAGTCAGTCTGTGCCAGGCCCAGCCATGAGGCTGTGAGAAAATAAAGAGCATTTATGAACATCTATCAAGATTATTGTTACTGATTCTTTCCGTGGGCCAAAGCTGTTTTTCAGGGAATGTTGCAGGCTAACCCCACTGCAACAGATTTGGATTTGAAAATTGCCACTAAGTTTAAACCGAGTACAAATGTTTTATGTATATTTATGTTTTAGAAATCTAGTTACTTTTTACTTCTAAGAAAAGTTCTGGATACAGTTTTTCAGTACATTATAAGATGTGCACAGAGACTGAGACAAAAAATTCTGGCGAAAAAAAAAGGAAGGAAAAAACCAAATTTACAGACAAGTCATATCTTGAATTAAACAAGCTCTTGTCTGTTTCCCAGGAACTTTTGCCACAGATCAGAAAAATCTGTTGGAATGTCGTCTTCCACTTGTCCAAAACCTGATTTTCTTGCAGGGACAACACTTGCTCACACCGAAACAACATATGCTGTTATGAAAAAAAAAGCATGAAAAATCAAAAAACCTTGAGATTTTCTGGGCTAACTAAAGAACCTTTCAGTCCTGCTGCAAAGAGTAACAGGGCTGAAAAAGGCATGCCAAAGGTCAGGAATCTGTATTTTTTAATTTACTTATTTAGATTACCAGCAATATGAAACACCCATAGAGAAATATTTAACATTGTTATCTATTCAATTAATTTATCACAGTGAGATCCTTGGCCAAGAATGGAACACAAAAGCAGTGAGGTAGTCAAAGTAAATATAATATCTGGTATTTTCTCCTCACAAAAGCATTTGTGTTTCATCTGAAAGTGCAACTGAATACACACTAAGGAAAGATTTCCTGTTTTATAACAATATTTAGTCAGGGACATTATCTCCCCTCCTACTTGCCTTCCTCTCAGTACAGATCATTGTTTGACTCCTTTCGTACATCATGGATACCCCATCCCTGGCATTGTTCAAGGCCAGGTTGGATGGGGCTACAAGCAACCTGGTGTAGTGGAAGCTGTCCCGGCTCATGGATGGGGGATTGGAACTTGATCATCTCCAAAGTCCCTTCCAACCCAAACGAATCTGTGATCTTTATCTAATTTATTCCAAAGACTTTCTCTGATTGATAGAAATCTCTCCAGACATGTGTTTTCTTCTCTAATGCATGTGACTGCAGTTCCTGATTGGCAGGTGGTAATGGATTGCTTTATTTTTAAAGTAAATGTACATAATTGCCGTGTTCTTGTTTCTGATGGCAGAATCAGTAGGGAACCGAGGGCCAGTATAGTAGAAAATGCAGTATCTACAAATTTTGCTAGCTGGAAGCTGTAACTAATAGAAATACAAACCTCAACTAGCCTTTGAAATTAACCATAAGTGGTCCTTTTAAGACAATCTTAGGCATTGACTGCTGATCACTGCAGAAGAAAGTTAAGCACCAGATTTTTGAAAGAACCAGAAGAATGAGGAGGGGGAAAGAGGAACATTAATGAAGACATGGAAGACTTTTTAAGCAGCATTTAGTCAATTATATCCTTCATCCTTTTAATTTTGTTGCACTTTTCAGATTTCTGTTTAAAAGACAATTTTCCCTTAACTGCTTCAAGCTAATTTTTGTGTTGTACCTTCTATTGGTGGTGTATCTCATACTTCAGTTCTCATTTCTTTCATTATCTCTTGTTCATTGAGCTATTCTTATTAATTTAATTATCTGCCTTTGCTTTTCTTTCATTCAATTTTACCTTCACTAGTCCTTATAGTCTTCTGTCATGTCAGTTCCCTGCTGTTTAATTCTTATTCCTTTCCCACACAGGCAAAGGAAGAATCTTCCTTGAGTTCAGTGAGCTTTGGAAGGACCTTTAGCTGTCATTAAGATTTTTTGTGACAGGTGAAAGAGTAGCTTCCCCTTGCACTATGCCATGAGTGGCTGGTGCTGACCTCAGGAAAAATTCTTCCTTTTCTGTGGTATACAGAAAATTTACTGCCTCATTGACTACAGAACATTTTGGCAGGTTTGGTGTGATCCCCCCATCCTTTTTAAAAATTTATTTTTGGTGGGGTGTGAAGCAGTAATAAGAGTTCCAGAAATCCAAGATCAAAAAGAGAATCTGGGACCCACACGGTAAGACCTCTCACTAACTTCTTTACTCCCCTATCTCTCACTACCTTGCTGACTCTACCCTGCCATACTCAAGCCTATATCCCTTAGGCTTATGGAACCAGAGTAATCCAGAGTGAATAACATGGACACTAAAGTTCTAATACAGTAGACATCACTATTGATTTTGGTAGTAGTGAATCTGTTTAGACCTCTGTGCACTATTTAAAACCTCAGTGTCTAATCTCCAATCTTCTTATGAAAATGAGAAAATTTCCAGTGTAGTGAAGTCTCTCTTTTCCTTCTGGAAAGGACCTACATTTATCCCTATCTATAGAAGCCCTTCCTGTTATCCTTAATATCCCTGACCACGGTCAATTCTTACTGGGCCTTGGCTTCCCTAAACTTGTCACTAGCTTCCCATACAACTCCCCTGTATTCCTCCCACGCCACCTATCCGTCATGTCTACTTCCTGAAGCTTCTTTTTTCACTCTGAATTTGTAAAGCAGCTCCTTATCCATCTGAGGCCTCCTGGAGTTTTTTGCCCAATTTTCTCCTTGTTGATATGCATTGCTTCTGAGCTTGGAGAAGGTGATCCTTGAAATTTAGTCAGCATTCTTTGGCCCCTTTACCTTTCAGGGCTCTATCCCATGGGATGCTACCGAGTAGGTCTGTGAAGAGACCAGACCTGGCATTCCTGAATCCAAGGGCAGTGACCTTTTATGTTTGTTCTGATTTCCTTTAAAGTTTTAGCATATTTTAGTGACTTTGGAGAAGCAGCAGAATGACCTAGTAGTAAAACTGGGATTAGGATTCAAGTCTTTGGAGTTTCATTCCTGTTCCTTTGTACCTTGAAGAAAATAGACAAATTAGGTCTCAAGTACACTAAATTTCAATTTCTTTATTTGATCTATCTGAAACAGCAGCCTAAGACACTGGCTGGGTAATTCTCTGTCAAAGCAATAAATGATGGCTTTACACATATGCACACACACATATATGCCTAGATATGGAACAGTTTGACTGATCTCAAACTGTCCGGTTTCGAAGTAACATTACTAACATTATAATTAGTTTGTCTTGAATATCTCGATTTTAAGTGGAACCAAGTAAGAGGCAGAGTGCCATCAAAAAGTACTAACAACAAAAATATATCTGCCAATAAGCAGACTGGATGCTAATTAAATCTTTTCTCCCCCTCAGTCATGATTCTTAACTTATTTTTGGATGAATATCAAAGCTAATCATCATTTTATTACTTTAATAGTCTCTTCAAAGCATTACCAAAACTGGACCAAGGATGAATAACATTTACATTTTGATTTAGTAATAAGTATTTATATGCACAGAGACCTGTGGAGGTGCCCCTGGGGGGCTGGGCCTTGGGAGTGGAAGCATGGTCGGGTTACACGGGGTTTCCAAGCTCCCTGATGCTATTGTACCTAAATCCTGTTCCTCATTGGTCTTTTCAAATGTAACTCCACCCAGAGAATCCTGTACTTAGGTTGATGTTCACATGATTCTGAGGCAGTCCTTTGTGAGCAGTCTGTGCAGGCAGTCTGTGTAGCAGTCAGTCTGTGCCAGGCCCAGCCATGAGGCTGTGAGAAAATAAAACATCTATGAACACCTACCAAGAATATTGCTCCTGATTCTTTCTACGGGCCAAAGCTGTCTGCCAGGAAGGTTGCAGAGACCCCACCGCAACAGAGATCTTTCCCCTTGACAGACAAAAAATATGATAAATTACTATTTTATTTCAGGTTTAGTGTATTCTCTACTTATTTGGCCCTATTGCTGAAAATGCTTCTATATATTTCTGAATGTAAAACATGTCTGCAGTCCCACTAAGTTAATAGGATAACCCATACACTTTTGGTTAAACAATAGTGTTTGCATAAGAGCTAGAAGTCTGGATTTGTATGAAGGTGTCACTTGGACTGTCAGCCATATGAGTAGATTACTCATTTGACAACAGTGATTTCAGAATTCATCTAAATTCTTTTGAGCTTTCTTTTCATAATTTCTTTTGTAGAACAAAATAAATAAGTGGGCAAGTGGAAAATATTTTTCCCTTCCCCTGCCCCCCAAACTTAAGTCAACCTCCTGAATTACGAATTTATCCTTGGCCTTTTCAGTCAAATATCTGGAATGAGTGAATAATCTTTTTCAGCATTACTTCTCTCCTGATTTCCTTCACTGCTTCACTCTCCGCGGAAAACTACAGAAACTTGTGCTGCAAAGTGCAGCTGGGAACATGGCAGCCTAAATAAAATGTCCACAGTATATTCCTCCTGATGATATAGCAGAGAAGGAAAGTGAATTGCAGTTAATAATGTGCCTTGTGTGAGTACTTGTTCCACCCTTACTGCTGTGGTCCACTTTACCATACATCCTTTTAATACTGATACAGCTAATTTATGAATTAAAATCATATCCAAAACAGAGTCATGTTTGTGTTCAGTAGTAAAAGACACAAAATCTCAAATTTCTTCTAAGTCAATCTTATATTTGCAGGTCAATAAGGGGCTAAAACTCAGATGGGGCAGTAAATTGCAGAGATGACCTTCATCAGCTGATATGGGCAATGAGCAGGATTTTAAGAGATATAACTATATATACATATATGTCTAAAAAATCTGATTTGTTGTAAACCCCATAGAATGTCTATATATGCACTTCTATCAATAAAAGGTTTACTTCATGTTAAAAGCACATCACTGTCATTGTCCTCCCTAAAGCGTTTTAGAGTTTAATCCAGTAATGAGTCATACCTTATACTTAAATTTACTTATTGCCCCAACCCCACTCCCAGATCTCCCTTGTTTCCCTGAGCTGGCGCTCTCCCCATAGCACCAGCATAATTTTTAAGTTTTTCTGTGCCAAAAAACTGGCACAAATAGTGGTCTGAACACCTACAAATTCAATTATTCACCAAAACAGCCTGCAGACAGAGAAGTGTTTATATCACAGTTTTACAAAAAAAACAAATTGATGAAGAAATATGAAGTGTCTTGTGCAGTACCATGGAGCTGTCAAAGTTAGTGCCAAGGCTGGATTCACTCATGATTCATATCCCTGTTCTCTAAACACATGAAGATATCATTCAAGGTCCATGAAAGCCCCTGACTGCAAAAAAAGGAAACCAGCATGTTTCTACGATGTTTCATAATATTCTAAAACCTTGCAATACAAAGAAACACAGGTGAGCATGGACCAGCATGTGGATATGAAAGCCCTGGTTAAATCATAAAAAGCAACAGCTCCTTGGGTCAAAATCTTGCATTTGAAACTGCAGAAGCACAAGGCAGAAGCATATAAGGCTCCACAAGAAACTTCAGGTGAAAAAAATTTTCAACCCAAAAGATAAAGAAATCTAAGAAAATTCTCATAAAACCATTTGGCATTTATATTTGGAAGCTGGCATTGGTTTAAAGTAGAAATTATCCTGGACTTCAACAAGGACATAGCATGTGATTTAATACTGTGTCTTCCTTGAAATTTATCAGTCATAATTCAGCTGACTATTTCTATTTCTCGCTTCAGCCTAAATCAGTTTTTTGGTCAATTCTACTTCAGGTCCTGTCATCCAGTCTTCTCTTTAAATCACATAGTTTTTTCAGATGCACCTAGCTGCTTCACACTGTAAATCTCTTCAAGTTTTAAATCTCTTCAAGTTTAATTAAGCTCACCATTTCCATGGTTCACTTAGAGCTGCATCAGTTTTTTGAATTGCTTTATTTTCACTGTCTGCTTCGATTTCTGGACTTATATCAGTTTTATATCAACTTTTCAATCACTCCTATCTCAGACATCTATTTTTACATCTTGCTTTAAATCATATCAACTTTCATACTGATGTAAATCATGTAACCTATTACTTTTCTCGGTGTACTGACTTAAAAAGGATTTCTAATTTGTATAAATCTCTGTATATTTGTTATGTTTGTAGTACCTTTATGTGCCGTGGTGAATTAAAAATTAAATTGAAAATTATTTTCCATATGGAAATATTGTAACTGGCAATATAGATTTCTTAAAATAGAATGTTTTTCCTTAACAGAGACCTAAAACAAATCTTCTGAAATTAATGGGAGTCTTTCCAAGCAGCATTTAGGAAAAATGCAAGGACAGCATTTTAAAAGAAATATACTCCCATGTTATTAAACTCAGATCCATTTTTACAGGAAAGATCGAGTATGAGATAAATTTAGGATAGAAGTTAAATTTTAAAATAGACATAAATTATAAACTGATGCTATTTTAGTAACACCTGTTTCTAAATGACAAGATAAGTAATGTAAGCAAATATAGCTTACGAAGCTGATCTGAAAGAAGGAAGATAAGACTAAGTTTGGCTCTGACTTCATCAGAAAGGCAAAAAAGGAGTTGAATAACTCCACTTCAGTTACTTCTCCAGAAAAGAACTATATCTGCCTTTTTTTCTGACCCTGAAGACAAAGAATGTAGGGTCAGAAATGGTGCTATGCCCAATGTTCTACAAATCTTAATTGGTCTGGATTTTCAGCTCCGTACTACGTGATATATAGTTACATTTTTCAAGTTAAACATGGAGATGGTAGAATCTTATTACTTAGCTACACAGAAAAATAGATTGACATGCAGACATCACTCTTTCAGCTTGAGGGACTTTCTGCTATTATCCTGAATTAGGCATCAAGTTGGGTGTCCTGCTAAATACAGATACCTGAGCTAGTCACCTTCAGAGCCAATAGAAAAATAATGGCATGTTATGTTGTGCTGGTTTTTGCTAAAGCCTTCTGTTTTAAACTTGGAGTTGGAATTCTTTCTCACACAGTTTCATGTAAATAATAGCCAATGTTTACTTAACGGTATTTTCTGTTCTTCATTCCTTTTGTGATAAGAGAACTTTGATGAGCATCTTTTTTCTCCAGTGGGATTGGGAAGGAAGTGACATGTTCTCCAATCCCTTGTGGAGTTGGGAATTCTATAAGAATGTGACATATGTAAATAAAGTAGTCTTTCCCCTCCTTTCTGCTGAACCTGGCAGGTGTGAGAGTGTCTTTATTGTGTTTTCCCAGACACAATGTTATGCTATGTTTCATCTCATCAGCTGAATGACACCCAAAAAATGTCTATTCCTTTGTGAACAAAAAGTATTGACTAAATAAATCCTAAGGCAGTTAGCTCAGGCATAGGCACTTTCTGCACTAAAAGTTAAGCAAGATGCAGCCCAGCCATTGTGCATAAAGCACAGTGCAAGGCACAGGAGCTCCCACAGGGTGAGTATTTCCATTGTGCTGTGGTGTAGAATGATGTGGCATCGTGGCTGATGGTTTGTGCTGATCACAGATCTTAAGTTACATCAGTTTGATACATTAATATGTGAGAATTATCAATGCCCATACACAAAAAGATTCAGATAAATACTAATCTTTATTAAATAGAAAATGGCTAAATAGCAAAATCAAATAAACACACACAAAAAAGCAATGGTTTTCAAATTAATCTGTTGCTCATAAGTGAGAACAGCCAAGACTTCCAAGAATGGGACTGCTCAAAATTTGCATAGTAATAACGTGACCAACAGGAGTATATAAGTACTTTGTAGTACTATGATGACATAGCCAAATATAATGTATAGACATTTTGCACAAATACATATGCAATGTGTCAACCTAGAAGGACAAATGAACATTTGTGTGGTTGATCCTAGGAGCCATCCAAATCATGGTTCTTTCAAGTTAGAGGACAATGAAGAAGGTAAGCACAAGGAACTGTGAATAAGCAGCACTTGTTACCAAGTCCATGAGGATGACTGGGGAAAAAACTCCCAACAAACAAAATAAGCAGCATCAGGAGCAAATAGAAGGAGGATTGAGTAGTATAAGTGCATCTGGAAAAAGCGAGGAAGATGGAGGAAGATGACAATTCCACTTCATTGTCTGACTTCTTATGTCAAAGACCTATCAAGCCTGCTCACCTTGGTTACAGGAACTTAGCATCTCTTAGGGCCATAGCTGTTGTTGCTAACACAACAGAATCAACTCCACAGACCTGACTTTTTTGGTGTTATCATCACTCCCAAAACAATTTCTAATTCCATAAATGTCACAAATCTTAATCTATAGACAAATATATTCAGTTGCAATACTTACAAAATTTAGCATATGAATTATTATTACTTTGAAATAGATATGCCTAGAGACTTGGTTAAAATAACAAAAACAAAACCCAAAGCTAAAGTGTGTGAATTACAACTGCTTGCATTTATCTGTGTATCAGAAATTCCTTAGTGTCTTGAAAGGAAACATGGTATGTTTTAAAAATATCTGGTTAAAATTGGAGGCTTAAAATAATTACAAGGACCACTGAATGACAAATTGTTGTTGCCCAGTGCATAAAATGAAATGTGTAATAAATCTACTTATAATAAAATAGATGCCTAACCATGTCAGTGTTTCCAATCAACAGTATAAAAATTTTAATAATAACATTTTTTCAGGGACACCAAGAATTTTTCGGTGACATAGGAAGTTTGTCTAATCAGGAAATTTTCCTAAAGAAAAAAAAACGTTTTTATTAGGCCTGTCTCCTTGGGGTATAAGCAATAAGTTTTTGTTGCCTAAAGTAAATGGGAAAGCAGATGCAGAAAGAACAAGATTGTCAGGACAGATTCTTTGTCCTTTTAATGCAAAGATATTTCCGTCTTCTCTTTGTTCCTTCTCCATCCTTGCAGCTCTTCCCTAGGAAGAGGAAAATGTGATCAAAAGACTTCGAAATTTCTTCCTTCTTCTTCAGTCTTGGATCAGAGCTGAAAGTCCTGCTGTAAACAATTCCTTCTGCCCCTGACTGTAGGAGATAAGATGGAAAACTTGGTGGGGAAGAGAAGTGAATCCTCCACTAACCAGCTGATGAAAAAGTGATTGATGTAGGACTTATATATAAAAATGGAATCTGTGAAGTAGGTAAAATAACTGAGAAAATGCAGGAGCTGGACATCTTAATTGATGAAATGAAAAGGAATTATGGTCTGAAGGGACAGAATTATTTTGAGTAACAGGTCTAATTCCAGAGGATCAACATGAACAAATCCTTCAAGGCTGTCAGGGTACTAAACAAGGACCAAAGTCATCTTTCTGACACATGCAAGGCAAATTGTATTGTTACATAAATCACTTCAGGAATAACCAGTAATTCCAGAATTAGAAGCCAGAAAAAAAGAAGACCACTGGCAGACCACTGAAGTATGAGCAAGGTGTAAACTGTATCAGCAAGTAAAAAAATGTTCTTGAGCAACTCCCAGAGGGACGAAGGAAATCACCAAGATCACCATCATAATCTCAAAAAACCTGAGGATTTTGTATGATATACTATAATATACTATAATATACTATATACTATACTATACTACATTATAAATAACAATAATATTTTTTTTATATATATATATATTCCTCCTTTTGCCTTGTGCACTGAAACTGAATGGTACAGAGGGACATAGAATAGACAAGCAATACACCAGGGAAAGTTAGTTTGTGTATTTGTCTTTTTAAAGGCACATATTTTGAACTATAATTTTTAGTATCATTGTAACTGGAGTAGAAATAATTTGTTGGTTAGTTTGTTGGATCTAACACTACAGATATCTTCTTGATTTTGAGTTTAAAATGTGTTCAATTTATTCCTAACATGCTTTTGAATGGGAAAGGCTGGTAGGGATTGGATAAAGAAAATCTATTATCATCTACAAGTTAAAAAACATAAAAGAAAGATCCACTTTGGTTGAATGAGGACTGTGTGGAAGGACATCCTAATCTTAACTAATAAAATTATCTTGGAGGTAGAGTTAAGATAGAACATCATTTTGTGAGTTGGTGAAAAGACCTTTTAACCCAAGCAAAGAATTCCTCATGTCTAATCCTGGGTGCAAGACCTGATGAAGAGGTTTAACGTTGTCATGTGCAGGAAATAGAGAGCTCTGAAAAAAATGCCAACAGGTTTTGTTTTATATTCACTGTAGGTTCCTCATTTTTTAACACCTGACAGTGATTTTGTCTGGAATAAGAAAATTTATTATAAATTTGGATGTACCCTGTTCCTCTACCACACATATTCTGAAGACGTGTGGCAGAATTGTCAGCATATATACCATTACTCAGATGGATTTGGGTGTTTGTACAGAAAAGATTTCAATTTTGTAACTATAAATATTCCTTTACACTGAATTAATTCCTAATTNTTGGAGGCTTAAAATAATTACAAGGACCACTGAATGACAAATTGTTGTTGCCCAGTGCATAAAATGAAATGTGTAATAAATCTACTTATAATAAAATAGATGCCTAACCATGTCAATGTTTCCAATCAACAGTATAAAAATTTTAATAATAACATTTTTTCAGGGACACCAAGAATTTTTCGGTGACATACGAAGTTTGTCTAATCAGGAAATTTTCCTAAAGAAAAAAAAACTTTTTTATTAGGCCTGTCTCCTTGGGGTATAAGCAATAAGTTTTTGTTGCCTAAAGTAAATGGGAAAGCAGATGCAGAAAGAACAAGATTGTCAGGACAGATTCTTTGTCCTTTTAGTGCAAAGATATTTCCGTCTTCTCTTTGTTCCTTCTCCATCCTTGCAGCTCTTCCTTAGGAAGAGGAAAATGTGATCAAAAGACTTTGAAATATCTTCCTTCTTCTTCAGTCTTGGATCAGAGCTGAAAGTCCTGCTGTAAACAATTCCTTCTGCCCCTGACTGTAGGAGATAAGATGGAAAACTTGGTGGGGAAGAGAAGTGAATCCTCCACTAACCAGCTGATGAAAAAGTGATTGATGTAGGACTTATATATAAAAATGGAATCTGTGAAGTAGGTAGAATAGCTGAGAAAATGCAGGAGCTGGACATCTTAATTGATGAAATGAAAAGGAATTATGGTCTGAAGGGACAGAATTATTTTGAGTAACAGGTCTAATTCCAGAGGATCAACATGAACAAATCCTTCAAGGCTGTCAGGGTACTAAACAAGGACCAAAGTCATCTTTCTGACACATGCAAGGCAAATTGTATTGTTACATAAATCACTTCAGGAATAACCAGTAATTCCAGAATTAGAAGCCAGAAAAAAAGAAGACCACTGGCAGACCACTGAAGTATGAGCAAGGTGTAAACTGTATCAGCAAGTAAAAAAATGTTCTTGAGCAACTCCCAGAGGGACGAAGGAAATCACCAAGATCACCATCATAATCTCAAAAAACCTGAGGATTTTGTATGATATACTATAATATANGTTGAATGAGGACTGTGTGGAAGGACATCCTAATCTTAACTAATAAAATTATCTTGGAGGTAGAGTTAAGATAGAACATCATTTTGTGAGTTGGTGAAAAGACCTTTTAACCCAAGCAAAGAATTCCTCATGTCTAATCCTGGGTGCAAGACCTGATGAAGAGGTTTAACGTTGTCATGTGCAGGAAATAGAGAGCTCTGAAAAAAATGCCAACAGGTTTTGTTTTATATTCACTGTAGGTTCCTCATTTTTTAACACCTGACAGTGATTTTGTCTGGAATAAGAAAATTTATTATAAATTTGGATGTACCCTGTTCCTCTACCACACATATTCTGAAGACGTGTGGCAGAATTGTCAGCATATATACCATTACTCAGATGGATTTGGGTGTTTGTACAGAAAAGATTTCAATTTTGTAACTATAAATATTCCTTTACACTGAATTAATTCCTAATTCCACAAATGCTTCCATAAGTTTTAGCTGAAACTATCCAGTACTTTACATTATTTTAATTCCATAACCTGTCTAAAAGCAGCTTTGCTAATTAGACTGAGCTAGTTATAGAAGCAGTGGCTATTTTCATTGTTGTGATTATACACTCTTTAGGAATGATAAAATCATAGAATCATTGAAGTTGGAAAAGACCTTCAAGATCATCTAGTCTAGTGGTCAACCCAGCACCACCACAATCACCACTAAATCATATCCCCAAATTCCACATTCAGATCCCTCTTGAACACTCTACCAACTCCCTGGAAACTTATTCTAATGCCTAACCACTGTTTTAGTGGGGAAAAAAAAATTTCTAGTATCGAATCTGAACCTCTCCTGGCACAAGTTAAGGGCATTTTCTTTCATCTTTTTGCTCAAAACTAGGCAGAAGTTTTTCAGATAGTTGAGAAAAATCAGTGAGGTCCTCCCTGAGCCTTCTCTTCTCCAAACTAAACAATCATCAAGCTTTCTTCAGAATTTAGGAAATGAAAACCTTTAAGAACCACGAGGAGCAGAGACATTTGACATCAGGACCTTATATACAGCAAGGGCAACTTCAAAACACCTGAATCGTGAAAGCAAAAAATGACAGCAAAATGCAATGTAAAGTTTACTACTTTGTTAAGAACATGGCTCAAATAGCTTATAGGTTGACCCTGGTTTTAATTTTTGTGAATAACTTAGAATTTTTTTAGTCATTAGTTCTAATATTGAGGAAAGCTAAATTTGTACATTTCCCTTTACAATTTAGAGAGAGGCTTTAGCTCTTGTTATTTTTAATCATACCTCTACTTTGGTTACAGTTTAAAATCTGTCATCCAGAAATCCCTGAAGCTTACAGTGTTTCTTAGTCTGCTGAAAATACTTTTGCCTTTGGCTGCCCTTAGGGTTGAGGCTAGAAGAGCACAGGGAAGTATGCCAAGACCTTGGACGGATGCACAAAGAACTCTACTGGGTCTGTAGTACTTTAAAACATTTTCCTTGAAGGAGGGCAAATAATCATCAGAGTGTTTGAATACTGGGAAAAAAAACCCCAACAAATTCAGTGACAAAAAATAATAAAATAGAAAGTACTTGTATTGCTTTAAAGCTCTTGTATTCTACATCTGAATGAAAATGTTCAACTCTTTTATTAAATATATAACACCTCTGACAATATAACCTATGAATGAACTGTTAATAATTACTTTGCCCAAAAGAAAAAAAAAATCCTCCTTCTAGTTTTATTCTCTTCAAGATATGAGAGTAAATTTGTTTTCATTACTAACATCAATAATTTTTATATTTCCTTATGGAGCAATTTTGTTACTTTATTTTCCTCTCCTTATCTTTAATCTTGGTTGCAACTAAAAAGATCAGAATCCAAAAGGTAAATGAAACAACACTATTTTCCTCAGCTCTGTAGCATGCAAGTTGATCTACGTACAGTGTGCACTGTCATTGTTAGTGATCATTACTGTATATATTCAGCAATCTGAAGTGTGTTAGAGCCACAGCTCAGATTGTGTTCAGTGTGTGGTACCTATAATTCTGCTTTCTGTCTGACACAGTTCAGACAAGGCTGTGAAACTCTATTAAGAGATAAAAAAAACCAAGGCCAGGACCAAAAGTAGTTCTCAAAAGGCTGGTACTAAAATGGTAGCTATCTACAAAGACAAAAAAACCCAAACCCAACATTAAATTATATTAAAGCACTTTCTGAGGAATTTCTTTCTGAAAAAATATCTACTGAAGTATACATTTTTATGGAAATATATATAGGGAATATTTTTATTAAGAAATAATATTTTATTATTTTAAAGGAAGCCTTAGAGTGCTGAAAATCGAAAAATAAACATATACAACTTCGCTCTCCTAAAGAAAGTCTGGTTTTCCAGGTGCTTTGACCTTCCTTAGGGCACTTTATCACTCTGCAGTCTGAGAACTAAATTAAGCTTGGATGTTTGGAGTTACCGAGGCTCCCTGCATCCCCTTGAGTGAATCTGGCCACTGTTCTTTAAATAAATTAATTTAAAAATATTAGTTGCATCCCTAAACTTCAGTGTTTACTGCACCTCTCAGTAAGACCAAGTGTTCTGATTTCTTGAGATGTTGGGTTTTACTGGAATCATCACAGTCACTGTAAAGGTGACAGTCTCCACAGGAACAGGAAAAAACTAGGCTGGCACGAGCACCAGTAAATAAAATATAGCAGCAGGCCAGAGCAAGAGAAGAACCAAAATAGACAACCAAGCTGAGAACATAAACATGACCTAGTATGACAGTCTAAAAATGACAGACACTAAGGGCTGTTAACTATTTACCAGTCCTGCAATTTGCTAAATTTGATGGGTTTGAAGAGGAACAGTACAAAGTTCAGGGATTTAGAGTCCTATAACCAGTGCAGAGGTTCTATGCTACTAGTCTGCAGAGAAATTAACTTTTTCTATTCAGGAAAAAAAGGGATGTGATTAACATGTCAAACTACCAGGGAATTTCCGCATTATATTTGCTTCAGATTAAACAGTAATGGATATTTGAGCTTCTGGACATGTATGTTATACAAGATATGTAGATTTTTGTGTCTTTGTTATGCCTCAGCTGGATTTGTGGACAAGTAAAAGTGAACACTGTAGGGATGCATATTGAAATATACTGCTGGAACATATAAGCAGTAAGATAAAATATTTGTGTATTTCTGATATTGCATAGGAAACTTACTGTGTAAAGTTCAAGAATGAACAGAAAATATATATTTTCTTAGAGGAAATGAGAATTTTAGAAAAAAATTTCTGTACTTCGTGTTAATCATATAATGGAAATGTTTATTTAGTGTAGGTAGAGTGTAATGTATATATATTTAAATCTCATGGTTTGTTGAGCCACATGTAATAAACTCAGTGAATCACTGTATTTGCAGCCTTGAGAAGAATTAATTATAATCCCATATCCAAAACAAGCTTTAAACACTTTAATTTGCATAGAAAATGCAAAAGCGTTTTCCAGATCTTGACTGTCTCTGAAATATAAATAATTGCATTTTCAGTGCGAAGAAGCTGGTATTTTGCTTATCTATCATATGGTAGAGTAGAGACTTCCTCCATCCCTGGTGATCACACAAGTGAACATTATGATCTTTCTTCTTCAGTCTTTCTTTTCAGCCTGTCCTCTTAAAGTAACAGAGATACCACCCCTATTAATTACGTGGTAACTTAAAAAGTAGTAGAACATACTGCTTAGAGTGACATGGGTCAACTGTGATAAGGTAAAAAATGCGGACAACTTCCACGCCCTGTGCCTGTGTTTTACAGTCTATTTTCTAGATGAAAATATCTAGAAATATCTACATAAACCAAAATGCCCATAATTCAGTGATATACATACATTTTTTTACAGTTTGTCAAGAGAAATATATAAATGGATGTTTGCTTAAAATTTTTCTGGATACAAGTAGGTCATAGTTTCTCCTTGTTTCCCTTGATCAAATTTAGATAAATAATCTAGACTACATCTTATTCTTCATGGTTTTTTCAGCACATGAAGCCATTGAAGACATTTTCAGCCAAGACGAATATAAAAATAAGGGTGTAGAAGTGTACAAAGACAGTCATGAATATATCATACAATAATATCATAGCTATTTTACGATATCATGGATGTTCTTCAATTTAAAAATGCATTACTGTGTCACCACATTTCTTCACATAATGTGTCCATACAATTTTCTCTAATTGAAAATGCACCGCGACAAAAGATTCCTGACTGGATTTTTCATATCTTTCTATGGCGCTTGGCAATAATGATAATTCTATGATGAACAGAAATTTGTAAATTTTTTTCTTTATTTACTCTTCTGATTGCTATCCTTATACAAATATAAAAGAACACTGAGTCAGCAGTAGTTAAATTTTCTTCAGTACATTGGATAGTTAAGCATATTATGCAGTTGGACTAGAAATGCTGGTAATTAGAGTTATTGAATGTGGCTGGAAACAATTAGGTTAATTTCCGTTGATTTTATCACAGTGCTCAAAAACGTTATCAAACATAAAGATAAATGCATAAAATCCCACTAATATAAGGTTTTATTAAGGCCGTAAAACAAAGCTAGTCAATAAAGGAGAGAATGTAAAATAACCTATATTTTTAATGGTGTCTCTTTGTTTTTTTCTAAGCTCATGACAAGAGGATGTAGGCCTGGATTCAACCTTGGTGTAACTCCACTGAAGTTAGCTGAGATACACCAAACGTGGTTTTGCCCCAGAGGATTTTAGATTCATTTATTTTAAATGAGGTCTATACATATTTTAAAATGAACATTGCCCTTCAGAATGCCAAAGTAGTGAATTTAAAAAGAAAGACATCCTGAAAGACAGAAGAAAATGTGTGCGATATAAAGTATTTTAGGACAGAAAGCCAAACAATTTAACCACATTTCCAGCCTCATTCATCTGACTCACTTTGCTTATGCAATGCCTGTGAATTAAACCCTGGCAAAGATAGGAGAGGGCAAATCATATCCCCCTTGTGCTTCTGATTGACTTGGAACCTTCCTGAAAGGGACTGCATCATTCACTTGTTGGGCATGCTGTCATACTCAAAAAAATAAAAAGAAAGAGATTATGTGTTTAGGTATGGTGCCACCCTCCATGACAAAAGGATGAGTAGAGTCTTTAGTTCACTTTTTTTTTAATGTGTTTACAGCCATATAAGTCCTGTCTGAAGAGAGTTATAGGCTGCATGGAGATGTACACGTTCAATAATTCCTCCAAATCTTTCTTCCCAGTGTGTAGAAACATGGGAGAAAATGTAGAGGTCATGGAATGCTACCTTACACTGCTGTCAGAGATGGAAGTTAATTTTTAAAAGGATGTAAGGATCAGTTGCTGTGTTCATATTGCTACATGGATTGCAGATCTAACAATGAAGTTTAAAGTGTTCAGAGTCCCCTCTTCCATCTACCCTTTGTTGTTTTTTAGCCAGGTGTATGCCCTAGAGTCCTCCTCTTGGCTTCCATCTGCTGCTTCAAAAGACTGCTAGTCTTCTGAAAGTCCTGAATTGTGTCTATCACCTTATAAGCTATGAAATATCATGGGGCAAAAAAAATGTCTGTAGCTGGCTGTGTATGAGCTACTGTACCTCCTTCTATGAAACACAAGGAGGGTATCACTACCATTTGTTACAGTCTGAGTGGGATGGAGAGGAAGGCATAAAATATGTTTCCTTTCTGCCATCAGCTGAAAGGACTGAATCTACTTGCATGTGAGACTACATTAGAAACCATATCCCCATATCAACCATAGTTACAGGACTCTTTCCCTGAGGCAAACAGTGAATATGAATTCTTGCTACTTGTGAGAGGTTAGTAAGGGAATACAATTCCTCTGAAAAGTAAGGAGCTTTTTGTCAGTTTTTGCTTATGTGTTTCTTGTGCTTATGCAAGTCTATTCTCCTGTGGCATGTTCAGTAGGATTAAGCTTTCCTGTAGTAAAGGCAGTGCTTTAGGAATCATGGTAGGCAAATTTACAAATATGTACATTATATCTAAACAGGGAAGAAGAAGACGCCTGTTGGGCTGTAGCCAGCCTCCCCTACCAGCCAGCACATACACTACTCTCAGCATGAAACTACAGCCAGCTAGGATGTGTGAACATGCTGCTCCTGTTTTACACAAGAAACTCTGTGATATTCTTCAGTATGTTTTCCCTGGAAGAATCACTGTGAAGAACTCAAATCACTTACACTAATGACATAATCAGGTTGAATTTAGTTGTATATTTGAAGACCTACAGTTTACAAATGCAACATATTTTTTTGGCTATGTATCCACTTGCACTAATCAATTCATTATCAATAATTACAGCAACTACAAGTAACCTACAAGTTACTACTGAGACATCAGACCCTGGATATACCAATGTTAGGATTTCACTATTAATTCACAACAGATTAATTTTTCATGTTACCTCTGCTACGGGCTGGAAAGTGGGAACCAAAAGAGCCAATGCCCCAAAAGACAGGAATTTGAGAGTCTGATAGTAGAACACATTAAAGAGAAGGAAGTTTATATTTAACACATGTCATAGATATGTCTCTTCCTTTTGCTTAGGTACAAAGCTGACATGTTGAGTTAGGCATTCAGGTAAGATTTGGTTTCAGACGAGAAAATCTCTCATACAGGTATTTGAGTTAGTCTGTTGCAAAGGCTCAACTATGTCTCTCCTGTAGAACTGGCAAGATTTTGATCCAGAGGTATTATACAGAATGAAAGATGTAATTTTTTTTCCCTTAAATTCCTAGCAGTTTCTTCTGAGTTCTATAATGAGTTCAGAAAAAGATCACAGTAACACAGTGATTGTAACACAGTTATTTTGGGATGAGATTTTTCAGATTATGCTTATGCTGGCATGCTTTTAGAGCAGCAGGTACAGACATGATTGACTGGGAGACTACCAGCTATGCTGAATGCATGCAGAAAAGTACTTCTTCCTTCCCCTATTCTGTTTGTTATTAGGAAGACTGATACTGGTTTCTCATGTTAAGTATTACAGATACATTAAGAGCCAGAAACTCTTACTGAATTACTTCCTTTTAACACAAATAAGTGTGTAAACGAATTTCATCTGACCTGCAGCCAGAGAATGCTTATATTACCAGCCTCTCTCTCTTTCCTATAACTTTTCTCTTCAATTGCAGCTTTCATTTTGATTTCATGAATGGTAAAGACAGAGTAATCTGTAATCTACTACATAAATCTTTAGATGCAGTTTACTGTTTATTCTTAGATTGAGGAGCACTATACTGTTTATCATTTATTAAAAATAACAGTGCTATTACAGAATTAAAACAGGTGTTAACACCAATGTAACATAGTTAATTGGCTTATCTCTTTTGATATCTAGAATTAGACCTCAACAGAAATAATAATTTAGAGATGAAGAGCTCAGCTCAGATAGATGATCAGGTATCAGCTCTTGCTGGGAGTTAGAATTTTATTGGTGGAGGGGATCGCTTTGTTTTTGTTAAGTATTACTGTAAATTGCTGATTTTAATTTTCTAGGGAAAAAATGCAAAAAGATGTTGTCCTTTAAATTTTCTTAAATGAAAAATGCCTACATTTAGTTCTCTCACTCTTTCATTAAGGGCAGTACTCAGTCCTGTAGAGGTTCTTTATCAGCAGCACACTCAATTACTGCTCTGTGCTGTATTCTGACCTTTTTATTGGTGCCCTGTATGTCCTTTTCACTACATCTGGGATATGCTAATCACACTCCTGACAGAGACTGAAATTTATTGATCACATTATCCCTGAAATGCTTTTGGGTTTGGTTTATTTTGCACTGGCTCAGCTCCCTGTTCCTTCTGCTGATTAAAAAATGTGATTCCACACTAAACAATGCGTGTCTTTAGTTGGCATTAGCTTATGAATTCATGCCCTGAGTCAAACAGTTGTTGGAAGAAGTCCTGCATCTCTGCTGTGACTTCCTTTGTGCAACATACACTGTATATGCTTCATTGAAATCTCTGAAGATCACGAAATTTCAGAACACCCACCTTCTGTTTTGATGAGTGAGAGGAGCTGACAAGTGCTGGAAGGTTTAAGAAATTTGTTTTCTGATAGTCTAGATCCACCTAGTGAGCATTATTTAACCTGATTTCTAACTAGCTTCTAATTTGGGGGGGAGGGGTTGTTGTTTTTGTTTCTGGGTTTGGTTGTTTTCTTTTGGGTTTTTGTGATGTTTTTGTTTGTTTGTTTGGGTTCTTTGTTTTGTTGTTTTTTGGGTTTTTTTGTTTTTTAATGGAGGAATCTCTGAAAAGAAAAGAGAATTATACTGCTCTGCCCAGCAAAATTGTTCTGGGCAACTCTTAGAAGGGATTCAGAAAGGTGAAATGTGACTTTGAAACAACTCTTTTTTCCACTCCTGAGGTCTTTCAACAGGTCACAGACATTCTGGTCCTAATGCGAGAGAATGTTCTATTGGCTTGTTCATAGGCATTTGCATTATATCCCTACATTTGCAGCTTCTTGGAAATACTCTTTGTATACTCTACAAAGAGACACCAAACCATGCACATTTTTTTATAGTTAATGCAATTTTGGAAATAAGTTTTGTCATAGATTGTAGCTAAGGAAAAGGTGTCTGCTTTCTAACGAAATACTCCCTTATTTCATAAAATTAATATTTCTGAATATAAAATGAACAAATCTGAGCCATCTTCAAAAACAATACACAAGTGGTCTTTGCTCTAAGTGTTAAAGTTACACAAAATTTAATTATCATGTGGTTTTCCACAATTTTAAAAGAAAATTTGACAGAGACTGTCTTAATTGAGTATAAGAAGAAAGACACAATCTTAACTCAGCACTGAAAATAGCCATGAATCTATTTTTGTACTGAACCTATTTAAATATGTAGAAATATTTTTGCCTATATATAATTTTCCCTTCATTTTCATACTGTGAAAGAAGTCTAATTTGAAAAGAAAATGAACAGTTTGCCCAGAGCCCTATCAGGCCAGCACACAGCACATGGCTTCTGTCCTGTGGTGCCATTCCATCCACCAGCCCTGAGCTTCTCACTCATGCTGGTGCCCTGCGTAGTTATTCTTTGGGACATGCACCATTCCCACTCCATGGCTGGTGGTTAAAGATGCCCACTCATCCCAGCTGCTGAGACCTCAGGCTAGGGGTACCCATACCCCCAGTCTCAGTCCAGTATCTGCCACCAAATTCCACTCACACACACTGGTCTCACCAGTAGCTGGAATTCAGGCATTGTATTGCACAAATACACACAAGATAGAGAGAGAGATTACACAGAGAGGTAGTTAAGAAAAGGTTTTAAAATGAAATGTGAGAAGACACGAGTGAGGTGATCAGACACAAGGCTCAGTCACAAGTGTGCTGACTCACCCCATTTTTCATGTAGCTGCTCCCTTTTACACCATTTTCTGTTTACCTCTCACTTTGTTGCTTCCTGCTTGCCCATACCCCGCACATTGCCTCACCAGCTGGCATAGTCCCACTGACCTCCTCCTATGTACTGGACCCTCAAGATCCCACCCTTATCAGTTTCAGTGTCCTGGTTTGCCTGCAGCTTTCTGAAAGCACATCATTTACTTCTAATGACCAGGTTTGTTTCCTGTTCTATTTGTAAACATGAATTGCTCAAGTTTTATGTCTGTGTGTTGTCTTCCTCCCTTTCCTTATTTTTCCAACTGAATAAAGGAACCTTCTCACCCTCCATATGTCCTTGGTGATTTGAGTGACAAACCACAATTGTTTATATCACAGCCCCTGTTATCTGTGTGGTCAGGTTTGTCTCTGAGTGTTCTTGTTTATGCCTCCTTTGACCAGATACCCTTAATGGCACAGACAAGCCCCTTCCATATCCCCTCATATATTATTTTCAACCCACTAAAGCCACTTCAGAGAAGAATACACATGTAAATCATACAATACAAGAAGAAAGAACAAAAGAAACACAAGGGGGGACTGTGATTGAAGATGTCCTTTTATGAAAACAATTTGGATTAGTATTACCTTATATAAAGCAGAATCATCCTACAGTTAATGATGCATAAGGAAGAGTATCATAAACAGAAAAGGAAGAGGTTTCAGAAAGGTTTTCAAACAACTCCTTTGTTAAATATCTCAAGTGAATTGATTTTTTCTCATATGTGCAAACACTTGAAGAGCACTAGAAGTCTTACTTGCATTTAAAGATTAAAATCACAGCTGAAAAAAACTTACATAAATACACTTTATACAGCTGGTTAAGCCCGCAGTTTATACTTATATTTAAATATAAATGCTTAATCATATTCCTCTTTTCCAATAGTCTTTTATGACAAAATAATTATGTCATAAACAGATTCTGCTATTTCCTATAGGCATTTTTCTTTGAAACTCAAATTCAGGAGGAAAAAACACCTTTACAAAGCATTAATTTAATGAAAACTATGAAGTAAACCTGTGAGCTTCTGCTCATCCAAGGATCTACTCTAAATATTCTCATATAGGGAATAAAAATGTATTTATGGTTCAAGTGTTGATAAAGCAGAGTACCAGTCATTTCTTCTTGTTTTCTGACCTCTGATATATTCTTTCATTTGTTCCTTAAAGAATACCTTTACTGAGTCTCTTTACCTCATTTCATTCTCTTTTCTGCTCTTATTCTTGGATTTCATTGTTATATTGGTTGCTATTTTCTTTCCCACAGCTATAACTTCGGAAGCAGAATCTTCTGGGAAAATGATTTTCCTCTTGCTGTGCTCCCAAGGGTCTAGTTATGCCCCTTATAGTGATGTCTCTGGTGACTATTTTGTTTAAACTTGCAGAGTATCTGTTTTACTTTTGTATTTTAGCGATGAAAAAAATAGTATCAGTCACAGCAACAACAGCAACATTGAAAACCTGTACAGAAAAAGGATGAAATCCACCACAGACAGGTCAATAAGCAAAATTCAAGATGACATTTTGGCCCCAAAATATTGAATGTTACAATATCCAGATGCAAATTTGTAGGTGGAAAGAAGTTAAGATGAAACAACCTCCTTATTAGCTTGCACTGTGATCCTGTAGTGGGGTTAGAGACAGAAATTTTCCCACAGTTATTCTTGGGCTGCCACTTTTTTGAAAATCATATATTAGATCCTTTTTTTTATTTGAGTAGGAGTCAAATATGTGAGTGGGAAGGCCTGTGTGCTACCCAGAGAAATTAGATACTTCAAAATACTCATGTGTTGATTAGGGATTTAGGAAATAAAAAGGAACAGAGTTAGTGCCTGAAATCCCATTGCTTTTCAGTCTCGGGACTCTGACATATCTGCAGGTAGATATGCTCATCAAATTAAAAAGGAATGACTGTACAGTATTTAAGCATCTATAGCAAATTACTGCCCATGGGCCACTATTTCCTGCCAACTTCTTATAGAGAGTTTTATGAATCATGCAAGAAATTGGTGATAAAGATAAAATATCCATTTCAATCCAGCCGTTTCAGATCCATATCTCACCATGACCACTTGTTATAGGCTAATTATATGACAAAGCTGCATCACTGTGCAAATCAAAGTGTATGATTCATGAGACCAGGGCAAAAAAGAACAAAGTGCAAGTGTAGCTGAAGTGCAACTGTTACGAATGATTACTCAGGAAGAAGGCTGAGCAGCTTCTAATTGTACCGTTTTCCAAGCCAATTTCTTGCTGGAGCCAGCCAGCCAGTTACTGCACCATTTCACTCCCCACTGTATCAAAGCTGTGAAAAGCTGGGCTCCCTTGCTGGCAGCTCCAAAAGGAGAAGCGGAGACCACAGCTTCTGCAGAGGGAGAAGACCCTCCTATCTGAAGCTGTCAGTTCTCTCTTTCTTTGTCCTTCTCGCCCTGGCTGTGACGCAGAAGCTATGAGCTTTGCGTATCCACTATACCCTTTATATGGCATAACTGGCCCAGTCCCTGGTCTTCATTCTTGCAGTAGAAAAGTAACACTTCATTCAAAAACTCATGAGACAGCTTAAGAAGTTGTCCAGCATTTCAGTCCCTGCTCAGTGGGATGTTAATGCCTTTTGTACTGGCAGCAGTTTAAAATTTCTGAGTTCTTCCAACCTGGTACTCTCAAAAATTAATTTGAAATCATTCAGGCAGTGTTTCAAACCGAAGTGTAAAGGCAGCTATCAAAATTTTAATAATGCCAAGGGAAAAAAAAAACCTTTTGGGATTATAATTTTCATTTTTATTGAGAGCAGAAGAGACATAGTATCAGCTTGCCATTGGCTATTTATGTACAGAACTCTGCTTTTGTCAGTTTAAGAAGGATTTTTTAAAGGACTGTGCAACAAGAAAAGTATTTCCATTTGAATATTATTTAGAATAGTTATTCGCTTTTTGTAGCTCTTGGTTTTTTTAAAAATAGCCAATAGGAACTAGAGAGTATTGTCTCTGTTACTAAGAAAAAGATATTTTCATTGTTTTAAATAAATAAAAGTGTGCAAACCAAAGCAAAGATACTCTTTATTGTTGATTCCTGGCGTGGAAGTTTCTTTAGGCCCTGTTAGGTTGCATTAGTCACAGGAACAGCATGTCAAATCTGAAATAGTAAGGAAACAAAGTAGAAACTCGCCAGCAGTGACACATTGCAGTATAGCCCAGCATGAAGAAATACATCAGCATGTGTAATGGATAGAACCAATTTATCCATTTATTCTATAATCCTTTAAAGGAGCAATTTATTTAAGCAATGTATTGGGAATGTTTTAAATCATTTTTTAAAGGATCTGCACAACAGTCTCCTGTATTGTATAGCAAGCTGCTACTACTCAGAAGTTTTGGGGCCAATTCCTGGTTCACATGATAGAAGTGTTACCAGTATCATAAAATAGATGCAAACATATGTTATGAAGTTAATGCTAAGATAGAAACAGATTGGGCTGACAACATCCTGGAGACTGCATTAATGAATCATTTGCATAAAGTCACTTCAGTGGAAAACTTTATATTCAGTTTACTAATTTTCTCAGCCTGAAGAGAGGTAGTTTACAACAGCAGTGAAAAGAAAATACCTCAAGAACTGGTGCTTAAAGACATGTACTAAAACATAAGTATTTCCTCTGTTGTGACTCAGGGTTTTTTCCTATATCTTCTCCAAACTCTCTCCCGTTACCTTTCTAATGTCTAATTTCCTTTCTTTTCAATACAGGGAGAGAGAGTCCTGCCCTTTCAAAAGATATTCTTATATCTCAGTTTTCCTCCCAGTTTTAGAGACCTTCTAACTGATAGAGTTTTTGCAAGGAAGTCTGTGTGTGTGCGTGTAAGTGTGCAGTTTCTATGAGAATTTCCAGACTTGAGAATTTTGAAGCCAAATAGGCAAATTATAATTTTTTTAATGATTATTTCTTTGTCATTTGACTTTCCTTTTACCTAGATGCTTGCATATTTATAGACAAAGACATTCAAAATGATTTTTGATCATTTGGATTCAAAATGATTAAGTGGAACATGTACCACTTAAAACAAGTGCTTTTCTGATACCATCTTTAATACTTTCTGGTAAAAAAAGTTTATTCTTACAAAACATTCTATAGTTCTTATTCAGATAACTGGCCATCTACTTTAAGAAAATTGCTTTTAAAGCAACAAGCATATAAAATTGGGGTGGTCTGGAATTTCCTTATTTCAAAATTTGTCATGAAGGTATGTAGTTTGTTGTGTTATACAGAGTTATGATAATGCATAAGCTTGTAACTAACATGATTTTTGCTGACTAAAGCCCCTTGGAAAGCATGGAAGTAAATAACTGATTATAATTATCTGCTGATTTTACACTGCTGTCTATTGTCTGCTAATTATGGACCTGGCTTCTCTCCTTTTTATGTTTTAAAGAAAATTGTAAATCATTGTCAACAAGCCTTTGGCTTATTCAAGCAAAATTCCTTCCATAATATTTTCAAAATTTAGGATGTGTCAGTATTTGAAAAGCTGCAGCCAGGGATATTACCAAAGAAAAAGAATCTCCAGTGAAATACCTTGGGGAAGATTACTATTTTCTTATTGAGGATTAAAACTGAGTGACAAAAGAAAACTTCTCTTCAGATATCTAAAGCAAAATCCATCAGAGATCAATACTTGAAACAAAATGGGAGGGTTTGCCAGGAAGATGTGGCTTGACATGAAAAGGTATTACAAAATATGCACAACACAGAAGAAAAATATAACAGTATTATTCATGATCGAGGACTCAGAAAAAGATGAGGCTCATAAGGCAAAGAAATATGATTTCCAAGAAATTAAGAGATGAAATGAAAAGCTAATTCATCAGCTTTTTAACCAAGAAAATTCCAAGGAAGACAAACATTTTCTGTATAGTTTCATTTTGAAGAATTCTTAGATAGACTTTTGATTTAATTAACGTACATTTAAATCTCCGTGATGAAACAGTTCCCATGTGTTTGCTTAAGTACCTTTCTTCAGGCCAGATTGAAAAAAAAAAAAAGAAAAAAAAAAGAAAAAAAGAAAATTGGAACACTGTTATGAGGACAAAAGGACACTAACTCTTTTTAAAGTGACACCTTAGAGCAGCTTGTAGCTGTTTATAGCTTTCAACTTTGAAATGGAATTTTCACTTCAGGCTGCTGTGCCATGGTCACATCATCTGGCTACCAGTGGAACTCTGCCAGTGGACAGGATGCAGAATAGTTAAAATTTTCAAAAGTAGAATGAGAAAACTAGCAAACACTCCAGTTAGTTATTACTTACAATTCTATGCTGACTGACTTTAGCAAGTCTTGTCACTCTTTAAAAAAAAAAAAAGTTCTGTTTTTACCCAATGTCTTGTCCCTTCTGTATGTATACTTAAGAAATATTATTTGCATTCTGAGATACCATTCAAGTTGAAACCTTTTGATCCTGCTAGAAGTATTAATTTGAAATAAACAATTGTTAAAAAATATAGTTTAATGTTAGATATGAACAATTTACAACCTTTTTTTCCTGAAAGTGGTCATTATCTGAATTCTTAAAAATAACAAATATCTAGAACTTAAAGATAATTTAGTTCCAGTAGTATGACACTCTTATTTTCTATGAGTGTACAAAAAAAGAGTATTAGAAGGTCCTATATTTTACACATTTTATGAAATCCATCAGGGAATTACAAAGAGTCAAATTTTCATTCTAGATCCTTTCTCTTCCATATAAACTAATACTGAAAATATCAAATAATTATAATATGGTCATGACTCTTTGGTAATTGTTGTAAGATGGCAATGACAAAATACAACAGAAAGTAAAAGCTCATTCTCACAGGGACAACTAAATCCATAACTGAAATTTTACCATCAGGTTTTGTAGTAATTTTGCATTATTTTGCACTGAAAAGGCCTTTCAGGGCTTTGGGATGTGACCAACTAATCCACTCAATACTTATTTAATTATCTCAGCACTCTGTTTTACAATTCTCCATGAACTACTTAGATGCGAACTGATACCTTCTCATCACAGAGCTTAGAATACAACCTTCACAAAATTTAATCAAGGTTAAAATTAAAGTAGAACAACATTAAAAAAATTGTATCATCTATATGCTAGTAATTTTGTTCATTTACAGTTATTCACAGAACATATATGAATAACAATTTACCTATAAACCTCATAATTTTGTGATAAATTTTGAAGATATAAAGATAATAATAATTGAATCTTAATAATTGAAATCTTAAGCATAAACGTAAATTTAAGATGTAGGAAATCATAACGGTAATAATTTATATAGGTTAATACAGGATATATTGTATAGCAGAGCTACTTTTTTTCTTTTTTTACAAGTATATATTATCTTCAGGATCTTGACCTGTTACAGTTAAATTGTAAGGTCAATCATAAACACTGCAAGAGCACTATACGAGTGATACTGATGTGATTAACCCTGTTAATTATAATAGGAACTACACCTAATACAGACATTGAAGTGGGGTAAATTGGATAGCTGTCAAGTGTTCGACCACAGCTTCAGCAGTAAATGCTGGATTGACATGAAATTACGCACATTGTGTGCTGGAGACCCACAAGAACATATGATGGAGAAGAGTCACGTCAAGTAATGAAGATTTCACGACCTTTTTTAACCGCTATGGTTTCATCAAGACAAATTGTGTATTGCAATGCTGTTTTTAACATACCAATGTCTGTAAGACTATTTCATCATTCTGTCCTTAGGTGACAAAAAAAATAAACAATATCCTTTTACAAAGTTATATTTCCTCCACCCCTTGTCAGTCTGTCTTCACTAAGAACAACTATGAGCATGTCGTTTCAGAGATGGGACCACTGTCTCATCTAAGCTTTTAGTTTAAAAATCCCTAAACCCTAAGATTTTTGGTTTACATTTTTATTCTGAGTGTAAAATTGAAGTTGAAACCTTTGTTATCAGTGCAGAAACCAAACCAACTAATTTCACTCATGAACTATTGTGAACTGTTGTTAAAATATAAAAGGTGCTGCATAACTTGCATGATTTGAATCTTACTTACATTGTTTTACTTCCGTTCACTAGGAGTAGCTTGATATTAATCTGGAATATGCAGCTTCAGGAGTTTCCAACTTCATCGCCTTCTTTGAAGACCCACAGAACTATAAGATTCAGATATTTATGTGCATATTTGAGAAACACATCAATAAGTGTTTGTTACATATTCATAAAAGTTTAAAGTATGAAGAATTTGTATTTATTGAATTTTTTCTCCCACACTAGTCTTTCTCATACTTGATTTTTATTTCCCCCTCCCCAAAGGAAAGATTCAGTGCATATGTAGATGATAGGAAGCTCAATCTATTTAAACTGGAAATGTACCTTGTTCAGATACACAATTAATTTGGTTTGGTTCATTATGTAGTATACTCACCCTCATCCCCGGCCCTCTGGCTTTAAAATCCTGATTGGGTAGTATTGGGAGTTGCTGGGTGGAGTTACTTTTGCTCCTGTAACTCTCTCCCCCATGCCAGCAGGGGGAAATGAGTGGGTAGCTAGGTGGGGCAAGTTGCTGATTAGTGTTAAACCAAAGCAATCCTTACAGAAGATAGAGAAGTTGCTATAGTCTGCAGATCCTCTTTCACAAGGTTTCCTGGAGAGTTCTTAGCCCTCCTGAAATCATCATCAAATGAGTCTGCACAGGCATACTGTAACTCATGGAGGTAAGTGTATGCAGAGACAATTCTAACTGTGGCCATAAGAAGTATTTGCTGTGGAAAGTTTTTTTATCTGCAACTGCCAAAACAAAAGTTGGTTATGTTTCTCTACTGTAATAGGTGATGTAAAAAGTAACCTCTTTTCATATGAGATGGTCAAAACCTTTAGAGTAGAAAATTCAGACATTGGTCATAAAGAAATTCACTACATAATCTCTCTTTACAAATCTGTTTTAGCGATTGTTTTATTTTTATTTTTCTTTACACAGATTTGTCCTGCTGGCAATATCCATTGTCTCAGAGTCATTCCTCACTTTATGGACTGCACTGTCCTTTCTGCCTGACAACCAAATGGCGAGGCATTGCATCCACAAACTCTGTGTTAGAACAACCTTGCAGAACCATAAATGACACTGAACTTTAAGTCTAAGCTTTTATTATTATCTTTCTTTCATCCTGCAGTTAAGACACCAGGTTTCATTGATAACTACCTCAATCCTGCATATAAGCTGTCCTTGACTTGTATAAACAAATTCCCTATGCCGTATAATGCTTCTGTTTATTGTGTTGATCAAAATCTTGACCATAGCCATGAATGTTATCAAATATCTTACCAAGGCTTCCCTCATTCTAAGCACCTTATTATAGGAACATATCCTAAATTCTGAAACTTTGGACCTGGTATAACTTTTTATGTTCTTTATCTTAACTATGTGTTCTTTAGAGAAGAACTGGATAAAAAAAACAGAACATAAGCTGATTTTACATATGTCCAAATTTTTCCCAATCACATACAACAGGGCTTATATATTTAAAGTAGTCTTTAGTAGCTATTTATATTCAACAAAGTATCAATTTTTTTTTTCATTCTTTAATAAAGTGAGAGAATGTCTAGCGTAGTTACGCATTTCAGTGGGAGACCTAGTTTTAAATACAGTGGAAAGTATTACACTATATAACAGATCCCATACTTTTCAAAATTCAAGTGATTTTATTTCTTAGTTATCATATGGCATGGAAAGTGTCAGGAATGAAGCTACACTCGATTTAGATTTTATAATTTAATTTATTAAACAAATAGGCCAAATTCCTCTATTCCAATTGATGTTTCCTGGGTAACAATGATAAGAGACTCTTTAAGCTAATCCAGCTATAGACCCAAAGTAAAGACCCTCCTGTGCAGGAGCACATTTTTCTAGCTTGTGCACTGACTTTTAAACCCCCTTGGCCCCTCCCCATCCCACCCACTGCCCTGTCCTCAAGGGCTGGGGTGATTGGTTGGGCTCTTACAATAAAGGTCCTTTTTGTTGGCTCAGGTCTAGGGGTGCAGTATTGGAACACTTCATTCATCGAGCTTTCTGTCCGATGGGGTGCCTGTTGTCAGGGTTCAGTCTCTGGGCTGCCCCTCCTTTTGGTGGTGTCATCTGAGCCTTGGGCGGGAAAGCTCCTCATTGAAATTCACGGTTGCTGTGGAGTCAACTTACAGTTTTAAGGGTCGAAAGCTAACTTTAACTCCCTGGCCAGCACCTCTGGAGTCCCTGCTTTAGTAAACCTGGTTTGATTAGGGAATTATTTAAGAGAAATATAGCTTTATAACACACTTTAAACTCTCAAAATTAGCAGGAACACTTCAACTGATAGTGAACTTTTAACATGAACACATAAACATTATTATAACAAGTAAAACTTGAGGTAGAGGTAGAACTTGGAGTGAGGGTATGAAACTTGGAAAGGGGAATGGAACATGAAGAGGGATCTTTTCTTTAATTTTACAAACAAAATTAACACAAACAAATTAATTATTCTTTATTAATGCGAAAGCCACTTCTTGCATTTATGACAGAAAGAGTTCATTAAAGCAAGGAATTCAAGAATGAAAGCTTGTCCTCTCAGAGGAGAGTGACATATCAAGAGAAAGAGTTGTACGAATCTATTTATTTTAAGTACTTTACAAGATCTCCATTATAAAAAAATAACGTGCCACACGTGCCACTATGTTGGAAGAAAAACTGGAATCCCTTGGGTGGGAGCACTGGAAACAGACTGTATACATTTGACCCCCTGAGATCTGTGCATTATTTCAGGCTTTCGGTGCTCATGTGTGAATGATTGTGTGTTTCAGGCTCATGACTCTAAGTATTCTCTCTATATTTTTCTGACAATAAAAGTTTCTTGGTAATTGTAGGTGAAATGGCACTGTATGTTTACTTGATTAAATTCTCATGTGTGAGAAGTGAGTTTTGCTTTCTGATTTCTTTTTAAAGAAATCATATAATATTTGAATTGTATCTCTTTTTGTCTCTTAAATCAATACCAATCAAATGATACAGAGTGGTAAAATACATTTCCATCCAGTAGTGTTAAAATTAATTAAAATTAAATTTATTTAATCTCTGTTTTAAAAGTGGGATATAATACAAATAAAACAAATCAAGTATCCTCTCACTCAGGGAAGAGGCAATGGGCAAATCATGATGGCACATGCAATCTTGTTAACAGGCTATCAAGCAAAAATAACTGCTATTAGTCTCATCTGTCTTAACTGTGTGTGTATGGCAAGGGTCTATAATTAAGTTTCAGTTTCTAGAATGCAGCAATTCTAGAAATCAAGAAGTACAATTCTAAGTTTAACCTTCTGATGTGATTAAGCCTATTATGACCACAGCTTGCTAAAGAGATTGTATTCTGCTTTTATTTTCACTCTGGTCAACACTGGTTTATGTGGAATAGGTTTTGAAATTAATACTATCAAAATTTACATCCAGGTTTATCTAAATCCCTAAAATTTGAGAATGCTAGAGAAAGAACACCTTGGAATTTGTGATGAAATAAATTTTATCAAAACACATCTCTTAATCCAGACTGAAAAAGTTAGTGGGAGCATATAAAATTCAAGAGTTTTTTTCTTTTTTAAGAAAGCATTTTCTAGCCAAAATAAATGAGAATTATAGGTAGAGCCTAAATCCTCAAGCATCCAATATCTTCAGTTAGAGCAGCTAGAGTAAAAAGTTTGACCATGTCTTTTATTAATATATATATCTTTGCATGAATTTCTTTATAAAGAAATTGAAAGATCCCAGTTTTGTACAGTTACTGAGTAAATTGCAAACTTTAATAATTTTCCCATAGCAGATTTTCATTTTCTGGTCATCCCTGATAAATTTGAAATATTTATTTCTGATCCACTTCTAATTCAGAAAGTTTTGGAATGTTGAAAAACACAATGGATGAAATTTACTTCTGTATTTCTGGTACAGATGGACAGCTAATGTGTCCATAATGACCTTGAAATTACTTTCCAAAGAGAACTAATAAATCCATAGATCATTTGACCAAAATACTGTTTTAGCTAAAGTATGTTTTAAAAAGCAGCAGGTACGTATTAGCTTCATGTTGCAACAAATTGACAAAGTGGGAACATTTTTTTTGAGAGACATATATAGATACATAGATGTGCCGTTACATATTTTCATTTGCTTGAAAGGAGTAGAAGTAGCAGTTTATTATGCAGTATCATTTCAGCATTTCAGCTCACACGTGAATCCTTCAGAATAATTTCTGGCATTTGTGGAGAAGTCCTGACACTGTAAGCCTTTGTGCAGTGCACAAGACTTGCACTCTAGCTCCACTGAGCGGAAGCTACACCTGAAATCAAAGTAAAGCACTAACCTGTATCCTTTGCAGTCAGCATGAGGAATTGAGAGTGCTTTCTTCTGGACGCCACCTTTATTCAGTTATTCTGACAATATAAAAACACCCTGATGCTGAGGGAAAAGAAAAATTAAAATTTTCCCTTCACCTTGCTGATCAGGAACCTCAACACACACTTCTGCTGACAGTAGTGAGCAATTATGATGGCTTCTCAGCAGCCTTCTACTATCACTTCTCAGCATGTGCTGAAAGCCTAATCTGCCCCACACTTCATCTTCTGATTATACATCTGTGCCTCACTGACTACACTTTTGTGCCCCACTGAGTTAGGAAGGACCAGGTTAACAAACAATGCAGCGTGTCAGCACTTCTACAAGAAAAAGATATTTATGCTTTATTTAGGGCAGGACAGCCTGGTTTTTAACACTATTTTTTTGTTTTGCTACCGAAAGAGAGAGCATTTGAGACTTTAATTAGCTTGGTTGGTTCTAGATTATTTTTTCTATTTGAAGTTTAGACTTTCTAATGCAGTAGAGACCAATACTGCAATGAAACATACAGCTTTCTGAAAGCCTAAGTAAATTAGAGAAAAAGATCCATGAAAAAAAGTTCAGGGTGCCTTCAGCGGAAGAATGACCACCCCACACCCCCCATCCACACAGATGTGTAGCTAACAGATTAAATTAGAAAAATGTTCTAACTGGAATTCTCAATAGGATCAGTTCTTGGCAGTGAGATAATTAGAGCTGCAATTCTCTGATCAGCTTTACATACTTCCAGTAAAATTTGGTGGGGGTATGAAAGTGCCACCCTTGCCCAACTTTTGCAGCTATTGTTATACACAGGTGCTTCTATACGCACCTCTCTTGCTTCTCACTTAATCCTACAGGTAGAATTGATTCTGCGTGTCCAGTCAGTGCGATGTCAATTTGAAGCAAGTGCACACACTACAGAATGCTATACCTGTCAATATACTATTGGTCTAAATTAAGATTAAGGCTTAAAATTGCTGCAATTCAGACATAAACAAATGACAACAGCATGACAAGAAAAGCCTCTCTTAGAACTAATGCATTTCTTACCAGCATGGTACTTGTATTTTTTCTTAAAATGCATATAGTGATATATCCTCTCATTTTAATTTTTTTCCCTGTTGACATTTTAAATGAATGAATAAAGAAGGAAATTACTGAGAAGAACTTGATGGCTTTTCTTAGTCCTGGGAAGCACTAAGTACTTACTAGTGTTCTGAGAATAGGAAAATAATGTCTGCTATGTTTCTGAGTAAAATACATCAACGGTGTATTAAGGTTAATAGTCAGTTCACAAGAGAGATGTTGTGTGCCACCTGAAAACAGTAGCTTGATGGTTATGCTTTGGAATTTAATAGAACTCACATTTCCCTGTATTTGATTTGGATCAGTCAAGAGAAAGTAGATTCCTCAAGACATTTGAAATACACAAATATAAAAAAGTCCCATTGTATAAATTTTTGATTTGCTTAGATTATTGATTTGTTTAGATTGTTGACACTTTTTTAGATAATAGATTGCCCCATCTGTGTCCTAAAGTAAGGGAGGGAGTATCTCAGAGAGAGACTACTTAAAAAAGCCCCCACTACTATGGACTCACAATTTCTGGCTCCCATTTTTAACTCAACACATTGACAAGGAAGTTACTTTTGCTCTTCCCCTCGCATAAACCCTAAACTCAAATGAAAAAGACAGGTACTTACCAAAGAAAAGTCTTCTCACACAAAGCCAAATGTCTGAGACAGAAGAAAAGAACTACATTCAAACTTTCTTTGTTAATTTTGGAGGGCTTATCCAACTAAAGGAAGGAAAGAATTCAACACTAATTATGTGACATTGTCAGTTTGGCCTGCAATAAATATTTTCTATAAAAATAAATTAATTTATGAATATAAAACAGCTTGAGTGGAAAAAATTCAGCTCCCTACCTCAGAAAACTCCATCATAAAAAGCTGAAATATAAAAAGTCTAGAATGAATTTGAAACAGGAACTTAAAACTACATGATCAGTATTATTGTTCAATTATTGAAGTGAATACAGCTTCAAAACATTTTTAGGAGAAAAACTATTATAGAACCACAGAATAAACTGAGTTGGAAAGACCCACAAGGACCACTGAGTCCAACTCCCTGCCCTGCACAGCACCATCTGCAAGAGTCACACCATGTGCTCGAGAGCATTGTTCAAACACTTCTTGAACTCTGTCAGGCTGGTGCTGTGACCACTTCCCTGGAGAGCTGTTCCAGTGCCCAAACACCCTCTGGGTAAAGAACCTTCTTCTAATACCCAACCTAAACCTCCCCTGACACAGCTTCAGTCCGTTCCCTCAGGTCCTGTCCCTGGGCACCACAGAGGAGAAGATATCAGTGCCTGCCTCTCCTCTTCCCCTCACGGGGAAGTTGTAACTGCAGTGAGGTCTCCCCTCAGTCTCCTCTTCTCCAGGCTGAACAGACCAGGTGACCTCAGCCACTCCTCATATGGCTTCTCCTTGAGGCCTGTCAACATCCTCATTGTCCTTCATTGGACACTCTCTAATAGTTTAATATCTTTCTTGAATTGTGGCACCCCAAACTGCCCCAGCACTTGCAGTGAGGCCGCCCCAGTGCAGGGCAGAGCAGGACAATGCCCTCCCTTGCCTGGCTGGTGATGCTGTGCCTGATGCCCCCCAGGATACGCTTGGCCCTCTTGACTGCCAGGGCACTGCTGACTCATATTTAACTTTCTGTCATTGCTCTATGAGAATAAAACATTTTCAGGACTGATAAATAGCAGTAAATAGCTTCATGTCTGAAACAGCGTTTTTAAGATTCCAGAAAAAAAGGAATCTGTAATATGACAATAATATATTTGGTTTTAATCATTTGGTAAGTAACTGGAACATTTGTGTGAAATTTATAGCATCACTTGAGCATCACTTTTTCAAAACTAGAACATATTAGACACCCAGCTGGGATAATTTAATGTAGAAATGGTCTTTTCACAGTGTTGCTTAAATAAGATAAAAAATTTTTTTCTTTAGAAGCAATATTTTTTCAAAAATTATTTCTGTGCTTTAAGATGTCATTTACTGTCACTTCGGGTTTTTTTTCTGGTCATAGCCTCAAATGGAATATTATTCTGGCATAAATTGCAATAAGTAATTAATAAGACCTGTTATAAATTACGGGAAGGTGTTGGATGGAGGTGGACTGGCTGCTGAGCACCAAATACTGTTTTGTCCACTACCAAGTCTATTCTGCAGATCTCGGGTGGGTTTTTGTTCAGGTCCAAACTGTTTCTAAGGACATAGCTACATGCATTTGCCTACAGCCCTGATTTTCCTTGAAGCTAGAATTTACAGATGCAGAGAATGTAATATTCTTGGTAGAAGCAAGAATAAACAAGACAATACATAAGCTGAAGGACTCCCCAAAGTCCTTCAGCTCATCAAAGATGATGGTAACATCCTTGGGGTTTGACTATGGGTTACCAGGAAAATATAAGGAAAATACAGCAAGACCATCTGGATGGTAACAAAACCAGTCAGGTTAGATGATCACATGGAGAAGGAAATTTTTGGTGGGAAAGACAAAGCTGATTTATTCCTTCCCTTCAGCATCTTCCTAAGAAACTGTACAGACAAAGCTGTCAACATAAAATCATTAGCAACACAAAGCAGGTTTTGGGATGTTGTGGTTAGAGAGCATTAAACAGCATTATCTTTACTCTGATATCGGAGACAGACACAGATCTGCTCAGTATGATATATTAGATCTCCTACTGAATCAGAAAATGAATACTGGTCTCCTGAAGGCAAGACCAGTATCTGACCTACAAGTCTTTTTTTTTTTTTTTTTTTTAGAGAACATGAGAACCTTTTCTTTTCTTCTTCTGCCTTGCTTAAAACCTTATTACACCTTCTATGTCAGGTCAGTGAGGAAATTGAGAAATTTGAATGTCATATTTGTAGATGTATTGTGTATTTTTGCACACGTATTCATGTAAAAGCAAGTGTAAGAAACTAAAAATTTCTGATGTATGATACAATTTGCATTGAAGCCCGAGTCTGTAATTTGATGACGTGGACCTTCACTTCCATCAGCTGAAACTCCTGGAGTTCTTGGAGCTGTATTAGCTCATGGCCAGCTTAGAAAGAAACAATGTATTACCCTCTCAGATATTAGTTCTGTGGCCCATATTAAAGCCAAGAGGCTGGAAAGTTGTTGGAATGACACCTTTATTGATCCCACCTGTTTTTATTATTAAAACTTTGAGAGAAAATGAAAGCTATAGGAATACCAGAGCCATCTGCTCTGTAAAAAACATCAGTGTTTTTAAAAAATATTCTTACTGTGTAGACTCATGAATCTTAGGTTAAACAAGAAAGGACAGTGTTCAGTTTCATTTTCAAATACAGAAGAAAATAAACCAGCATGGTTTTTCAAGTATTCATGTTTAGTATTGAAAAAGAGTTTTCCAGGTAATCATGCAAATTATCTTGGTGATTATATTGCCATTGGAGGAAGATAGGATCCAAATAAAAGTTTCAGATGATATTAAAATAAATTTACTTCAGGCTAGTTGTCAGTGTTTCTAGATATATAATTCAGTGGGTAATGTGTTCAAAAATGAAATTAAGAATTCTTGCTTGAGGACATCAATACAAAGGAGTAGAAAATTAAAGGTGCTTAGGACAAACACCTCTGTGTATTTGTGATTCCATTTGCTTGAAAAACAAGATATTTTCTGGCCTGTATTCAAAGAAATGTTGGGAGTTTTCTTCCTTTCAAACATCAGTGCTTGAGAAGCTCTATGCAAGTTGGCTTCAGTGACAGAGTAAGAGACTATGTCAATTGAGTCACTGTATAAAAACAACTTTAAATACTGGGATTGTGCATTGTCATGATTTATAGATTTAAAGAGAATGGCATTCTTTTAAAACTCAGACTTTGTCTACTGGAGCTGTAGGAATGCTTGACGGTATATTCAACTGCACAGGGAACTGTCAGTTCACACTGAATAGATGGAGATTGTAGCAAAGCTCAAAACTCCTTTGCACCATTCAAGGTATATCTTCATAACTGTGCTGTTTCTTTTTAATCTAGGTCTCAATTCCTAAAATCATAGAGTATGCTGAGTTGGAAGGGACCCATAAGGATCATTGACTCCAGCTTCTGGCCCTCTGCAGGACACTCCAGGAGTCATGTACCAGAGAGCGTTGTCTGTATAGGTTTTCTTGCTGTGCTTTTACAGACAGGGTGGAAGACCCTGCATCTTCCAGAATGATCCTCCTGAAAAAGAGAAAGAAATTTAACTGAACTCCTTCTTGCAAGAACTACAACTGGTTTTGGTTTATTACTGATCACCAGTGACATTTCCATGAAGTATGTGCACAATCTGTCTTTACACGAGCAGCTGATCCTAAGTATCCAAACAGACACTTTGTGATCACTACCTAGCTTTAGCCTGATGTTTTTTTCTCATTTTATAGTCTTTACTGTGTCATTTTAGACCATACGTAATTTTGACCCACTTTATAATTTTGCAGTCAGTGTACCACATAATAGTAGCTGTTGGCCTGTAACGTATATGAACAAAATATTGCAGGTGGATTAAATGACTTCTGTAGGTCCCTTCAAACTGAACTATTCTATTCTATCCTATTCTTTAAATATATTTCATGGCTTAGTGTTCTGTGTGCCACACTGAAATTTCTTTAGCCATAGGAACACCACACAGAACTGAGATAGGATTAGCCCTCTCAACAGAAAATAAACTGTTTCCACACTAGTGCATGGCTACATTGGCTACATCCATACAGATGCTGGAGAGATCAAGATAGAGGCCTTTAACATTAAAATTGTCACCCTTATCACCTGATGAAAATGAGTAATTGTTCTATATGAGCTTCAAGTTATCATTACTAGAATCATCTCTTATATGTAATCATATTCACAATCCTTGTATATTGCATAAATACTTCACTTATTTCACACTCCAGTACCTTGGCTGTGTGCATCTGTGAAACACTTAAGAACCTCGTAATTTGCTGTATTCATAGTCATTATGCTGGTTTTTGCCAATCAATTAATAGCAGGATAAAGTATTTTTTGATTGTTATAAAATCATTCTCCAGTGAATATTTAACTCTGGCACTGCATCTTTGGAAAGCTGTATTCTTATGTGTGTTTCTGCTCCTTAACTGCTCAACCACATTTTAACAGTATTTCCTGAGATAAGACTTTTATTACTTACTCTTTTTTAAAAATCTCTCTCCTCACATGGAAAGCCTCTAGATATTTGCATGGACTTCACATCTCATTACTTGTACTGGTGCAATATGATAGCATTGGAGCTGCAAAGCAAACTCAGTTCTGTGCTAAGCCTGATTTTCAAAATAGTCTTATTTTTCAAGATTTCTTCAGTTTGGATTTTAGATTGCTATTGTTTTCACAATCAAAGGACAGCAGTGGAACAATCAGCACTGAAAGAAGCAGCTATTTCTTCAAGCACATTTTTGTTTGCTATGCAAAAGAGTCCTGAATTAGTTAGCATTATGGAATCATGCTTCTCCTTGACATTCCTGACTGAGAGCATTAGTAAATATCATGTTGAGTTCAATGGAAACTGATATAGTCAGCACACAGTAAAGTTTTGTGGTTATAAGATGCTAATTTTGATTCACAGGAATTCCTTAGAAAGGTCTGAGAATGCTGTCAAACAAATAGTGTACTTTACTGTAGGCTAGAAGAACCTGAAGTCTTAGAGGAGTAGTTCAGAATAGGTCATTGCATAAACAGCTAGGTGAAACTGAATAATTTCAAAGCATTTTTTTTAGTCTTAAAGAAGAGGAAGACCTATTCTTTACTCCCTAAAATGCAAACATATGTAATGTTCTCTAGAATTCAAAACAAGAATTTGAATATAATACTTCATGTGTTTCATTCCAAAGGAAGGCAAATTTATTACAAGCTGAATGAAAACAAGCTAAACTGAGAAGAAAATTCTGATTTTACACATTATACTCTTAATTTCTGTTGCCCAAGAAGTCATCTGTGTTACTTCTTTTACTACTGGCTACAATTATTCTGTAAATTTTGGTGAGTTTTTGTTTAGGGTTTTTTTCTCTATTTTTGATGAGTAAGAAGATAAAAAAGGCAGGGAAATAATTCATTCAAATTTGAGTATTTAAAGTTGGGTTTATACTGTGGATTATCATCAACCATAAATCTCATAAATGCTATTGAATTAAATAGGACCCATGAAGGACAGCACATAGCAAAAGCAAAATCTGTGGGAATGATGTATCAGTGCTGACTCATGGAAGTCGATTAGTAGGGGAAATTATTGCAGTCAAACAAGCTCACATCTAATGATATAACTATGCTTTCTGTTAGAATTAGTATATGATTTTAAAGAAAANAAAAAAAAAAGAAAAGAGAGAAGCTTCACTGTCTGGTAAATGGATTCTGGTTATCACATTTTTCCAAAGCCATATTTTTGTTCTGAATGTAAGTATAGACAGCTTATGGTCAAATGAATCCTTTACCTTCTTTTGTAATTCTTAAGCAGATTGAACTCCTTGGAAATAAGCACAAAAGCTGACTTCTTCCTTCCAGAATAGTTGCTATGCCCTCTATGCTAAAAGAGGCAAAGGAACTGCTGTATCAGAAAATTTTTAAAGCAGTACCTTAAGGTTAGGTGTAAGATTCATTTCGTGATCCTTAGATATGTTTGCAATGTTTCTTGGTACTTGTTTTTCAGTGTATGAGTGTCATCCTTTAACTGAGGAGTACAGATATAGCCTTCATAGTCCAAGAAAGAGAGTCTGAATCCTGCACAGGCCAGGATTGCATTAGGCTCTTCCAAGCATAGTATGTTGCTGTTTGTCATCCCCAAGGTTTTAAAGTTTTAATTCTTAGAATAGAGTTTGTATTTCATAAATGTTCTTTACACTGTTGTCCCTAGATACATAATTTTTTTTCTCTATAAGAAAGAATTGTTTATACCTGATAGCTGGTGGATTCCAACTGCTTGTCAGCAATCTTTTCTTTTCCTCATTTACCCCTCCTCCAGTTGCTGTGTTATCCACTATTTTTTTTTCTAGCAATAATGCTGTTATACTGAGGCTGCAAATAAGGCCAAAAATAAGCCCTCTGGCATTTTTTCAGAACACATGCTCATTGATAGTTCTTTGAATACAGTATATTAAAACCTACATGTTAGAAAATTTTATTCAGTTTGGTATGTATAATGTTGGTGTTTGCAATTTCTTCTTTGTTAATCAGCATGTTCAGTATGAAACTAAATGACCTATAGAAGTAAAAAAAGATCATCAGCATCATCCTTATCCAAGTTCAATGATAGCTTTTCCTGATCAGCTTACAAGCAAGTTCAAAAGTATGTCTTTCCTATAAGCCCATGCTGATTGTCATTAATTATATTATCCTCTTTTAATAGGTTATTCATCAAATCCCATATCTCTTGTTCCATAATTTGTCTGGGATCAATGTCAGGATGACAGGCCTATAATTAGATGTCCCATTTATACTTTTAAAATATTGGCATAACAGTAGCTTCATTCCAACCCTTTGGAAATGCTCCAGTGCTCTAAGACTTATTGAAAATCATCACTGATGATCAAGAGATCTGCTCAGCTGACTCTTCACATCACTTGCAGGCAAAATTATCTGGACCTACTGATTTAACAATCTATCATACTGTTATTTAGCAACCTTGTTATTTCCCATTAATATGGAAAGCCTTTTACAATTTAAATCTCATCCAACTACAATGTCGAGCTTTTTCACAAAACCATAAAGCTATTCCCTCATTCCCAATGCTGTAATTCAAACTACTTCTCTGGTTTTTAGGATTTTCCCTTTCTATCATTTTTCTTCTACTTGTCTTTTTTTCCTCCTCCTTCCAATTTCTACTTTATCTGAATTTCTAAACATTCAATTTTTCTTTCATGTCTTGTACAGTCATCGAGACATGGTCACTTTATATATAGATATATACTGAATATAGTCTTCTAGGCTTTTAGAAATTTATCTAAGATTTTGAAAATAATTCTATGACTCTTAGGTGAACTGTGATTACACAGGATTCCTGAAATTTAGTTCTGTTTAATACCTCAAAGCTAGTAAGTAAAATAGATCAGGTACTGCTTTCTGCAAGGTATAATCTGATATCTTTATTAACAAAGCTGAATACAAAAGAAAAAATACCACAATTTGTTTTGAAACATTGTTGTGAATGAGTTGCTTGGCCACTTAAAGAAACATTGTCAAAGGTCTATTGTCAAAAGCAGGGTTTAATATGAATTTGTGAAAATACAGTTTTACAGAATTCAATGGCAAGGTTCACTCTACTGTTTGCTAGAAAGACTAATACAAAGGCAGATCAATTTAGAAGTAGTTTTGAATGATTTGCATGGAACCCAGGAATGCAAAAGGAGGTAAGACTGAAAAGGATGTGAATGGAAAGATAAGGGTACAAAATGATGTAGCAGCTCTTAATCATCGTATACTTTAACATTTACAAAGTGATTTGGTAGATTTCACTACAGTTACAACAATGACTTAATTATAGATTTGAAATAGTAACATTCTGTCATGTTTTAACCTCAGCCATCAACCCACCCCCAGGCAGCTGCTCGCTCACTCCCTCATCAGTGGGATTGATGAGAGAATCAAAAGGGTAAAAGAAAACTTGTGGGTGGAGATAACAACAGTTCAATATGGAAAGCAAAAGCCACACAAACAAACAAAGCAAAACAAGGAATTAATTCACTGTTTCCAATGGGCAGGCAGGTGTTCATCCATCCCCAGGACAGCAGGGCCCCATCACACATAACAGTGACTTGGGAAGACATATATCATCACTAAAACATTCCGGCTTTTCCTCCTTCTTTCCCCAATTTATATCCTGGGCATGATGTCATATGATCTGGAATACCCCTTTGATCATTTTGGGTTACCCGTCCTGGCTGTGTCTCCTCCCAACCCCAACTTCTTCACCAGTGTGGCCATATGAAAAATAGAAAAGCCCTTGGCTCTGTGTAAGCCCTGCTCAGCAATAACAAAAACATCTCTATGTTATCAACCCTGTCTTCAGCACAAATCCAAGACACAGATCCATACTAGACATTGGGGAAAAAGTTAACTCTAATCCAGACAAAACCAGCACACATTCACACCATAATCAATTCATACACACACAGGTAATATGGTGTGTACAGCTATTTCTATGTGTGAAAAGGTACCTATCAAAAATTCCCCCCAAGTTCAGAGAAACACTCACATGAAATCCCTTTGTGTTTCCTCACAGGCAAGCAGTGCACATCAAGGAGTGTGGAGATGGGGGCGGGGAGTATCAGCCCAGGCCTCAAATACAACAGACTTTGTGAGCTGTGAGAGGTGTTGCACACAGAGGGAGGTGGTGGCACAACCTGCTGTGGTCCCAAGATGACTAACTTCTGTCAGCAGTAAGTTTCCATCCTGGCTATAATGCAAGTTGGCAGTTACTGGGCTTTTTTCCCCCCGAAGTGCAGTAACAATGATGCTGTTCCTCTGATACCACTCCACTCAGCCTATAATTCAGGTAAATGGTTTACCAAGGTAACTAAGGATAATTGCTTACCCTTTGTTTTCCACCTTGATTGGGCAGCAGACCTTTCTGGCTATTTCCACCTTTACCATGCAAGAGCTCCTGGTCAATCAAGGAGTGACTCATGGCCCAGCTGATCCAATCAAGGATGCTTCACCAATGCTTCACCACTCAGTCAGCTTGGTCAAGATTTATCAGGAGCTTCTGAGACCACAGGGCAGGCCCAGGATGTCCCCCACAGACATACAATCTTTATTTGAACACACAGACTCTGACACCAAAGTGACTGTATAATTACAACTTCCTGCACTTGGTCTTTTTGATTTTGCTGTTTCCACAGGATCTCCATTTCTTTGTTTTCTGCCAGTGGGAATTCTATTAAAGGGATCTGTAGACTGCTGTATAAGAATACATGTTAGAGGATGGGGTTTTTTCCCTGTATTCACTAATAAAACAAAACAAACAAACAAAACCCCAACAAACCAAAGAATTAAAAAGAGAGACTGTTTTACACAATTTCAGAAACTTCTGAGACAATACTCAAGTAGCTGGAAGATCTGTAGATGAAATGCAAAGTCACAATTAGTGAACTCAGTGGATGACAAAAATATTGGCTGTTATACAGACAACTCTGTGCTACTCATCAACCAAATTCACTTTCCCTTTAAGACAGATAAATGCAAAACCAGCTAACTAACCAAAAAAAATTGTGGGAAAACTCAAATCTTTGAAATGTAAGTAATCAGAAAGCCTTTTGAGCATACCTGTGGCAGACAATATCTTCAGACTATTGAGTCTCCATAAGCAAAAGATTATTGAGTAGAAAGAGGCAAATTGTATTGCCACATTAGTGAGGTCATTACCTGAATACTGACTGTGTGAAGCTCTTTAGAGCTAAGATGACAGATTGAAACAGCTTCATAAAACACAGATAAAAGTCTTCATGGTTTGACAGTGGCCTAAACAGAGACATACTTTTTGGTTTATCCAAGGGAAGTTTAAGAGGTGACTTCATCATAAACAAAACTTACTGAAATTGAAATATAACTGGTTTGTGATTTAATGAGCCATTGCAATAACTTATCAAAGGCCAGGACACATTCTTCTTTATATGATGTCACTCATTCAAGAGAACTGCCTTTTGGGAAAAGATAGTATAGCTGAAAGTAATGAATGCATCACAAAAATGATGTGAAATTATATGGTCTATGCTATGCAAGATACTAAATTAGGTGATCATGTTGATTTCTTCATGCTTTAAAATCTGTGAGTCTAGTGAAGAATTAATACTTGAATTATACCTCTAGAGAAGAGTATTCAGCACTTAACAGAGCGATAGCAATAAAAATTTTACTTTGCTAGAGATAAGTTTGGTACTGGACCATTGCTGTCAAGGAGAACGTTATTGCTGAATTCAGTGAAGCAGCCTTTTATGAAGCCACTCACTTGGGGAAAAAAAGAAAGGCTACAAAAGTGGAAGCTAAACTAATGATAAAAGGAGGAGCGCTGAACGGAATAAAATATAATCAGAGTCAAAGGTAAAATTAGGGAATATTGTTAGCTGGATTGTTTTCAGTTTATTAAAATTAGGTGCTGCACTTTGCCTGTGCTCTGACACTGCACATTTGTTTAAGTTTATGCTGTCTGTAGTCTATACAACTTAATGAGAAATATTGCCTGTGTTGGATATTGGATGTTCATGCTGACAAGAAAATGTCACAATCAATACCAAGGAGCTGAGCTTGAAGGGTTCACCTCCAAAGAGCATGTTGACTTCTGGAGGTTTGCCACATTTACAGTGAGCCAAGGTCTTAAATTTTTACAGTAAGAAATTTAACTCTACAAACGTTCTGGCTGTTTTTCATAAAGAGTGGATTTTTTTTTAAATATTTTCCACTCACTTCTGATATAAAAAAAAACTGCTACTCATTCATGTACTGCAGACACAGTTGTCAGGCAGTGGTAGCTTTAATGTTTTAATAAAAATTAGCAAAAAACTTTCAGGGTGAATAATTAATTTAAATCCATGCTTCTTGTAATGCAAAAGATAAATAAGCCTAGCATGCTGATTCAGTAGAAGTCTGAGCCTTATCATCTCTGTCCCAAAAAAGGATCACAGTCATACTGAAAGAAAGCTGACGAACTCAACTCAGTGTAGGAAGAATGTGACAGAAATAATTTATCCTAAGATTTTAGGACAGGACGCGTGTGTATTTGGTCTGGTTGAGATTAAGATTTTCCCCAGAACACCCCACATAATGTTGGTCTTTGTATAGGAAGCTGGAAAGGTGTTGATAACACACCAGCATTTTGGCTGCAGTGATGGCACAGCATCAATGCTGTCTCACCAGCATTGCTCCCTTCACCAGCAGGCTGGGGTTGGACAAGTTGGTAGGTGAGATAGTCAGGACAGCTGACTCTAACTGACCAAAAGTATTCCATACAATGTGCCATTTCTCTCTAGCAGAAGGCATGGTCCACTTGTTGGGGTCAGCACAAAATTTTGCATAAATTAGTTTTACCACCATAACAGAGGCCTTGGTAATACCCTTGAGCTTTTTCTGTGGGGTAAAACTATGTGTATGTTTATGTGTCTTGGCCTTCTACTGTGGTGATTCTTTTTTTTATGGAATGCAGATATTGTGTCTCCTAATGTGTGTATGAATACATGAAACATTTACAATTGAAATGAAAACTGAAATTTTAAATCATTAAGAAAACTTCTCAGTCTGACCATTCTCGAGTTCTCTGGCAGTCACACTCCCAAGGCCAGAGACTGTCACTGCTGGGACTGGAGCCCCTTCACAGCAGCAGCTCCAGGGACCTGAGAGGAGCCCCCTTGACTCCCTCACACCCCACTCACACCCAGACAGACCAGGTTTCCTCACCGCTTCGATCCCAGGTTTCCCATCAGATTTATTTGTGGTTCAGTGACACAGAAACAGCTCAAGCTGGTGCTTCTGAGGAGGGACCCCCAACAGAGGAACCCCATGGCTTTTGCACCCTCAGAGTCTGTCCACAAGTCTCGCTCTTCTTCCTGAGGCCCCTCTCCTTCCCCTCTCCATGCTGGCTGTCACCACCTTTCAACTCTTTTGTTACCCAAAAGATCGGCAGTTCTGATCTCCAGCTATATCTCCCAGTGTCCATTCACCTGGCTGATGTCATCAGTTTTCATGCCCTGTGTTATCCCAAAGGGTGACAGTTCACAGCCTCTTGTCTCGGGCTCCCACCCAAGCTCAATCTGCATCTCCATCTGCAGTTTTCAAGCCCAGATACCTGGACCAGATCTATCCCTCAACAAAATGTGCATGAGATTACTTGCAATTGAAAAAAAATTAGACTCTCTGCTTAAAGTTATTTTCTACAGCAATTCCTGGAAAGCATCATAAGCATAGCAGAAGTGTGGCTGCCGCTCGCTTGGAGTCAGTTAACTGTTTGAAAAACAAAAGTTGCTACTAACATAATTTTATCATAGTAACATTTTTATGTCGTTTTAACTTGCATGACACATCCAAATGAAAAGAAACACATGCTGTTTATTCAAACTTTTTTTTCCAGGTAAAAAACATATAAGAGGTGGTTCAGAGGAAAGGTCCTGGTTCCTCAGAGAAGGAAGGATGGCCAGAGAAACATTTTTTGATTTAAAAGACATTTTTGGCTTTCCAGACTTTGCCTTCAATAGTAAAAACAATTATATTTTAATTAATTTGCACAGATTGTAGTGAGTCCTGTGACAAAGCTAGGAAAAGAAGGCAGATCTTACAATTTATTTTACTTCAGTCCTAGATATTACATTATCTAACATATTTTTCTATATATTTTTCTCTATTTTTCCCCCTCAGATTTCTTAGCTTCACATGTCTCCCATGTATGCTATTATTGCAACTTCACTGAAAGCCTCTCATAGAAATGAGCAGAGAATGTCTTCCAGCCTGTTTTATGTAAACCAATCTCTGATGAGTTTTGAAGTTTTGCCCCAAGGAGCTTAGATGCTGTTCTTGAGATCTTGGGGCAGGCAAGGGGAGAATTATTTGCTTTCTCATATTTAAAAATTAGTTTGTTTTTAATATTTTTCTCAAATGGTTCCCGTAATGTCTCATTTTGATGTTCTTGATATTATTTTTTTTCCTATGGCTTAGTTGTACTACTAATTATCTGGTTGATTTATTCACCATATGAGTCAAGAACGAATGTAATTCATCATTCAATAGCATAAACATTGAAGTATTTTCACCTGCTATCATAAACTACACAACTAAGAATTTTTAAAGTTTGTTTACCTATAAAAAGGCTTTTAGTTTGTTTACATATAATAGAGAGGATAGTTAGTAAAATTGGGCCTAATGTTTCTGTTCTTTCAAGATTATTCACTAATTCATTTTTAAATTTATTTTTAATATTCTCCCTGCAGAAAGAATGAGCCATGAACAATGTTCCAAAGTCTCTGGAATTGTATTTTTTTGTAGAGGAATCTCATTATTTGAGTATCAAAACTTTCTTTAAGAAGTTTGTATTGTAGCTTGCTAACAAGTGTTGAAGGTAAAATATGTAAGATAAATGAAAGTAGAATATATAAGATAAATGAAGCAATACTTCTTAATGGTATCAGTGAAAAAGGAAGAAATATGTTCACCTGTGCTCCATATCGAGGTAATAAATCACTTAGCTTTCATAGCAGAATCTTTCACCATTTTATACAGTAACACATAAGAAATATATCTTGCACAGATTTTAAAGGACAGAGTTCTTTGAGTTGCTTGCTTTCATACTGCCCAGCTCCCTGAAATGAAGCTCCTACCATTGAAACAGATTCTGCTGTTAGAGAGAATGGTTGAGTAAATACCACAATTCTTTAAAATAATATCTGCTTTAGAAACAATATTAAACCTTGTTATGTATCACGAGATGTTTTCCCAGACACTACTGGCCAAGGGAGGTTATTACCTGTGAAGTTGGTTGACTAAGGTATCACATTTAAATGCATATCAAACACAAACTTACTCATCTCTCAGAAATACAACATTAAAAGGTGTGCTCATTCATTGGTAATTTCATCAATGAAGATGTTTTTAGCAAGGATTTTTTTCTATTTTCTCCTTTACCTGTCTAGGATCAAGTAATTTTTATTTAAGATATTTTATGAAGTATTTTAAAAACCCCAAACATTTCTCTTCTTCCAGAAGACGATCTCCCATTTAATCTCTCTTTGTTGAGGAAGAATTACAGTACAAAAAGCAAAAAGAAAAAAAAAAGTAATTACAACTGAATAAACCAGTGAATTTTGTCATGGGTTAACCCCAGCTTGAAGTTTTAGTTGAGGATTCTCAGCAGTCTGTCCCAAGGTCACTGCTGCTCCGTATTCTGCTACTGCTGATAAGCGCGGGGAGGCACCTCTCCTGCTTTTCAGGTTTTTTATTCTTTCCTTAGGCACTACTTCTTCGGGGAGGAACAGCGCCAAGGAAATGTTATGGACAACTCAGAAGTCCCAAAAATTATATTAATAAGTTTATTACAACAAGCAGCTGCCACGGAGCTCAGGATAAACCTGAGTCCCACATGGCTCGTCAGAACCCAAACAAAGTAATGCACCTGCCCCTACCTACCACAGCCCTGCACCA
>VYXC01000939.1:942957-955950 GCA_013397175.1 Platysteira castanea
CTGGAATTGCTCATCCTTAAACTTGTACCCCAGTGGCTGGGTGTGAACCCTCGAGACCAGTTGTGGAAAAGCTGTCACCGAGGGAAAGGGACTCACACCTGCCAACAGTAACCCACCCTGGGTGGCTGTTGGTGCCATGAGAAGATTGTCCTCATGGTAAAGTGCCATAGCAAGTTCAAAAAGAGACTCCTCTCCTTACATGGACTGATGAAAGATTGTTGTAGAGTGGTCAACTGACTGAAATTTGTGATTTGATTCTCAGTTTGTGTCTTTATGTTAGATAAATTGAGAAAGGTGCTGGAGGGAACAGGGGTTTTTTTGCTTTAATTTCTTTTTATTTCTTTTTACCTTTAGTTTTAGTAATAAACTTCATTGCATTCATTAAAGTGTGGTGCCTGCTTTGTATTCCTCCCTATTTTATCTCACAAAAGGGACAAATGCAAACCAAACTGCTACAGTTCTCCTCTCTTGCCTTCCATGTCCATGACCAAATTTCTGTTAGATGCAGCTATATACAATGACTGCTGCAAAGATTTTTCACTTCTATACTGTGTAGGGTTTTTTTTATTATTTTGACAATGACAGCTTTGACAGTAACTTTTCTCTCATCCTTGAGTGTGATTCTCTACTTTCATGAGAAGAACAGCACTGGAGGCTGAACATGAAATTGTTTCCTACCATCTGTTGAAGGCAGACAGTTTAATAGGGAGATCTGAACAGGTAGAATCCAGGGAGGTTTCACTAGGTTTGTACAAGTGGCTTTCTAGAAAATTATTCATAGATATAATTTAATATTGTCCAATATTACCCAAACGTCTGTTTACCAACCCTTTCAGATGCTCTATCCAGAACTTCTTATTTTTTCAAAAAAGAGACGGCAGACTTCTATGACTGGTATATTCTCCAGAGGGAAAATTTCAGAGTATTTGTAAAATTTCATAAAGTACTGTCCTTGATACAACTAAAACTTGTGTATAGAAATCGGCCTTTATTCTCACTGACTCAAAAACACAGATTTTGATGCTTCAGTAAGTAATGGCCTGTTTTCTCTCCAAGCACCTAAAAAACTTGTTGTTCTAAAGTAGATGCATGTTTCTGATGGAAAGTTTTTCTCTTTTTCTTAATCTAAACTAAAGGACTCCTAAATTTTTTTATTACAGTCCTATGGTTGCTCTGGGTCACTGTAAAACAGAACAATAACATCTTTGCTGTGAATTCAATAAGACAGTCTTCATATATAATTTGTTTTCAAAGGATATGATCTAAAGATATATTAATATTTTTTTGTAGTAAGGAATGGTGCATTCACATCCATATAGACTGTATCGAAATTATGTCCAGAAAGTTATTCTTTGCTAGAGCCAACAACAGGAATATGACTTACTGAAGGAAAGCAGAAATATAAGTGACCGATTTGAGCATTTTTTTGGTATTCTGATAAATATTGGCTGTGTATCTGTGCTCCTGTAAAATCTGACAGAACATCCCTTTTTTTACAACCTTCTATCTTTAAAAAACTACTCCAAAGATACTGAACACTCTTAATATTAAAGCAGCATTTATATTAGGTGGATGATTCTTTTATACCTATTGTCATATGTAAGACAGACTTTCATTCTTTATTTGTAGCTTATATATTTTTAATTACATTTTTGGTTTTGGCTTTTTTTGACACTGAATTTTCCATATAAATTAGGAAATACTTTCAGAATAATATTTGGTTTTCCTAATAGCATTTTGGACAACCTTTTCCACAGAAAATTTGGCTGCTGCTGTTGACATTGCTAATTGTGCTGATCCCTTACAGTGAAGTTCTAAAACTTCAGAATGAAAAAGCCTGTAGAAAGTCACACAAGATTTAGTGAAATGCCTTGTATTGTCTTTGGCTCTTAAACTCATTGTGTTGGGTTGACATGGCAAGGGTTTGGTAGCATAGTGTGCTGCAGGAGTGGCTTCTGTGAGGAGAAGCCTGGGGCTGCCTCATGTTGGACACAGTTGGTTCCAACCAGCTCCAAAAAGGCCCAAAACTGGACCTAACTGAGCCCATGATGCAAGCTGGTGACCCCTCTCTGATAACATATTTAAGAAAGGATAAAAGAATGCTGTGTAGAAGTTGTGAGAGAGAGGAAAAAGAAGTGAACAGCCCTACAGACACTAAGGTTAATGAAGAAGGAGGGAGGAGAGGTACTTCAAGTGCCAGAGCAGAGATTCTCCTACAGCCTGTGGAGAAGACCGTAGTGACACAGGCCCATGGAGGACCACATACAGCAGCAGGTTTTCTGTCAGGAGTTGTAGCCATGTAGGGAACCCAAACCATTCCTGAAGAACAGTACACCATGGAAAGAACCTTGTTGGAGCAGTTCATGAAGCTGGTGCGAAGGATGCACACTGAAGAAATTCATGAAGGACTCTATCCCATGCCTGAGGAACCCACACTGGATTAGAAGAGTGATGAGGAAGGAATGACAGAGTCAAAAGGTTATGAACTAAATGGAACCCCCATTATCTGCCTGCCTGTGCCACTCAGGGGGAAGATTTAGAAGAGTTAGGAATGTAGTTGAGTTTGAACAGAAAAGCAGGCTGGGAGTAGGTGTTTTTAGTTTTGTCTTAATTTCTCACTATTCTACTCTATTTTTAATTTAAAGTAAATTAAATTCATTTCCCTGAGTCAAGTCTGTTTTGCCTGTGTCAGTAATTTGTGAGTGATCTCCCTGTCCTTATCTCAACCCGTGACCCTTTTCACTTTTTTTTTTCTCCTCCTGTCCTGCTGATATAGGGGGCTGAAGGAATGGGTGGTTTGGCAACTGGCAGTCAACAAGGTTAATTCACCACACTGATTCATGTCCCTTCTTTAGTTATGGAAGGATGATTTTGATTAAACCAATTTTTTATGATTTTTGAGTAAGGCTGAAATGGTGTCTGTTTTTTGATCTATTTTGCTGTAAAGACAGACTCTTAGGGAAAGGTAATGAATGTTAGAGACAAGTATGTGAAAATCATTTTTGTATAAGCATATCTTCCCCTATACTGCTTACATTTGGCAGGATTTTTTTTCTTTTGGAAATACTGACTGATGAAAATTCTACTGAATTAATATACAAAGCTTATACTAAGCAGATTTAATATTTGATTTTTTCTTGTGTTATTAAACCCTTAATTTATGATAGCACCTAAAAACACTGATGTTTGGAAAAAATTCTGTTTCAACAGCAAGTAACTTGGGAGGCATTGAATGCAATTACGCAATTTCTCCTACTACTGTGCAAATTAACTGACAAAATAAAAAGATGTCTATACTCATATGAATTACCAAGGATCTGTTGCTGGTGGCAAGATTCCAAGGGCTTACAATTTGGTTTAGTTCTTGATTTTCCACACTTTTTTGTGCATGCACAGATTATTTCTCTAAAATTTTAGGACAGATTTTGCAGTCACACTTGAGCAGCACTGAAGAACTGACAGCAACGTGAGGCAAAGTGAGTACCAATCACACGTACACATTCATGGTTCAGGAAACATTGCCAGCCTCCGCAGGGCTGGGCCATCTTGCACAAGGTCAAGTTTGTATCTTAATACTCAGTCTTCCATCCTACCATTGAATATAAAACATCCCAGGATTCAATGGAAAATATAAAAATAATGAAATGAGTCAGAGATGCCTGAGATTTGACAAGCATGACCAAATCATCTTAACAAATCTTTTTAAGACTCCCCATTCTCTATCACTACCATCAATGTCATACTACATCCTCAAGGATGTACCTTCAGTTAAGATCAATAATGGGAATATAATACTGAATTCTGTTGGACTACAACATTTGGGAGCAGGTCATGTGCTATGGATTTCTCCATAATGCATGTATCTGTCACTAGTAGATGGGAACATTTCTCATAGAGGAAAAGAGAAAAATTGTCTGTTCCTTCCTCTGTCTCTCTCTCTCCCTCTTCACAGTAAGGCATTCCAATATTTTAGGTTTTGTAATTTGTAAAAAACAGCCCTGAAGTCCAGCTTGAGTATTCACAGTTCAAAACAGCACCTTAATAATTGTTACATATATTGCAAAAAGCAACATATAGTTTTCAACTCCCCTCAGGTGTTGACACTCTATTTGTATTACTGACTATTAAATATCCATAATTGAGTCAAAGTATGAATTCTGACAGATTCAAACATTAAATAAAAAACATGATCACTGTAATTTTGTTTGTTTCTAATGAGTCTTCCAAAAGATGGTCAATGGGTCATCTATAGCACAGCTGTATTTAATTGAATTAGGTTAGTTTGAATTCTAGCACTGTCTTCAATTTAGTGGGGTTTATGTTATTCAGTGCTGTGTGCTGCCTTCTGTGGATTACTGTCACTAGGGTCTATCCTGTCATGGGTAACATCAATGCATATGTCAATAGTCTTGTAGACTGCTACAAATTATTTGACTGTTCTTCCCTTTTACATATGCAAGAAAGCAGCGCTAATCACAGGGCATCGAGCTCTGGAACATTTAGGACTGAATGAATGAACTTGTTAAAGAAAGTGAATTGCAGTGACTAAAAGGATTCCCAAAATTAAATTTGTGGGGGTGGAATTACCAATTCCACAAGAAACATCACACTATTTTTACCTTGTGCTTTCACCTGCTATGCAACAACAGCTTGATTTACTGTTCCTTTGTTATCAGAAATTTTCAAATAAATATCACCATAAAAATGAAGATAATTATTCCTCAAGATTTAAGAGATTCAAAACAGATTTATTAATATATAGTTCTATATATTTATTATATATTAATTATATTAATATAATTCTGTATCTATTAATATATATAGAAAATGTCAACAAGCTTTCAAATATTCAAGAAACTTAGACAAATTACATTAGATAACAATATTCTTGTAAACTTTAATAAAAACTGTCTAACCTGATTACTGACCCATCATGTCATCATATGAAATAGACCTGCAGATGGTGACAGTGCTTTGTGTAGATTGCTGGTAGTTTTCAGGACATTTTATTCTTAATCTGTGAACATAATACCTGGGCATTATATGATGAAGAACAAGACAGTTTTGGATTTACAGAAACTCGGAAAATTGTTGAAGCCTGATGGTAGAAAGAAAATCATTGACATTGACTTGATTTTTCCTCTCAGGCCCATTGGCTCTAATTGCATAAGACTTTGCTAAATGGTCTAAATGAGTGATATCAGGGTTTATTTCATAAAATATGAATTATTTTTTGGAAGCATTTTCCTTTAAAGGAGAAATTAATTTGAAGTGTAAGCAAATGAAATGGAGGAAAAAAAAAAGTCTTACTAAGTATTTTAGCAGACATTTCAAGGAAATAAAGTACTTTGAAGAACAAAAAATGTCAAAAAACCCAAAAACAACCTCTTATGGCATTACTAAAACTTATGACAGCTGAAACTATAAACCAGCCTTTCAACTCCTAAAACATAAATTTTTACATCCTGTAATGTCAAAGAAAAGATTCAAAGCAATGACTTCATTTGTTCATGAACGTAACAAAATTAAACCACTGGCTAATGCATTAGCTTGTGTCAGAGACAGATTTCAGGCCTGGATGAATCTTTTGGAGGATTTTGCCCTGGTAGTTTCACCCCTTGTCAGTCACAGTGGTTCCAGGTTAAATGCCTCAGATGAAGCAGTGTCACAGAGGTAGTTGCCATTGCCTGCATTTGTAGTTAAAATTAAGATATATTTGAAAAACTTTGGTTCCCCTTTGGAGTAATTTTTATGGAGTGTAGTGTATGAGAAAGTGCAGATGACCTAAGAACATAGGACTGATATATGCCTTCTGAAACACTCCCATAGTAGCCTGCAGTCTCATCCTGCCAGACATCTGTAAGCACAACTGTATTTCATGCAGTTGTGGAGTGCTTTGTAACATTCCTGCTTTGAGGCTTTGTTTTGTATTCTCTTTTACTAACCATCTCTCCAGGTCTTACCCTGTCTCTGGAAAAAAAATTGCAAGTGTCAACACAGTGTGTGTTTTGGTGCAAGTGACCCAGGTCCCTGATCCCTGATCCCGACAGGAAATCAACGCATCTCACAAAAGGATGGAGCTCTGCCACTCTACACACTACAATCACCATCACTTTAAAAATGGTGATCCGGAGCTGCTGACAGGGTTTTGTCATCTAGAAGCAGGGAAGACTTAATTATCATCCAGCTAATCCCATAAGGAGAGATAGTTTAATAGAGTATAATTTTGTGCACTTCACAGTAGCTGCACAGCTTACCTTAGTTACTCACTGGCTCTACAAAGTGGCTTGCACAGAGCTATCCCCTTACAATAAAAGCCGATGCCAACAGAAAGAGAATGAAGAATGGGTTCAGGCGAAGAGGTCTAACCAGGAATATACTGTCAAGTCCTTTCAGCTATATTCCTTCAAAGGAATTTTAGGCATTTCAAGTTAACTCTCTTTCCAGTATTCATTGTCTTTTTCAGAGCATCTGGAGAAGAGAATTGACAGTTCTGTCATACACATACTGTGTATTTGGAGGACAATTTGCAGATGGTGCTATAAGCTGCAAAGGAAGGAGCATTATGGGGACGGAATGTAAATGCATACACAACACACATATGGTTCTACTAATGCATGTTTGTATATGTACAGTTATGTGCCTGGGTGTATATGAGTTCTTTGTTATTTTTGCTACTAATCAGTACAGCTGAGCAAATTACATTTTGTTAATATAAACAAATACTTATTTTACTTGACAAAATGTGTATATTTGAAGATTAATTTTGTTTGCTGAAAGAACTAAAAATTATAATTATTTTCAAACTTCAGTGATTTATCTCTGTATGGTTTTGGTTTGTGTCTTTCAAGGGACATGATATTACTGTTTAGATATATTAAACTACTGAAACTGAGACGACCATAAGATTTAGCTAACTCAAGTATTTAGTGTCAAGAGCCATATAAAAATGAAAGTAGATGCACTTGAATAGCTTAAAACAATTTAGACTAGCATGTCTTTTCCCAGTAATTCCCATTTTCTACTCCTTTGTTTGCCCTTGTTTCACTGCCTGCTGCTTGCCCTCTCAGTAAATTTGAGTGCTAGCTTAAGGAGACATTGGAGTTGATTATGAAAGATGAAGAAAAGGGAATACTTTAAAAGCAATAAAATGGTACGAGAAAAAAGAAATTGAAATGAAAAAAAAAGATGTTTAGCAATGTAGTGCTACACAGGGAATAATTCTAACAGAATTAACCAGCCACAGTACAACAGGGGCTTGGTTTATTGAAGGCTTTAAAAGATCCTTTAGGGTCTTGTGTATGCAGTAAATGGGGCCCATCTCTCTCTCAGGAAAATCAACAGGAGTTTTGATGTTGATATTAGTGCAAGTAGGAGTGATCCAAACAGCACATGCAGGGGAAAGCTACGTTATCCCTTTTAGCACTGGATTTGATTTATTAATTCTAATTAAAGTCACTATTCAGAAATTAGTGCATGCATGTAAATCATGGGGTTCCTGGAATTCTACCTGAAATATGGCAGCTACGGAGAGCAAATGAGTTTTTCACATTTATCATATTCAAATGAAAGCTACTATCAGAAAACCTTATGTTACTTTACTGAGGCCTACCAGACAAAATAAGTAATTTCTCGGTGGTAAAATATATGCCCATAGCTCACATATATGGAAAAATATATCAAAGAGGTAAGTTCTTCACAGTTTTTTGTATCTTTATTAAAACAACAAATCAGCAAAATTGAAGACTAGTTCTAAAAATGTGTTGGAAAATGCTCCTACAATAAAGAATGTGAGCAGCTCTCAAATTCCTACTATTTGGAAACTTTTGTTACAAGAAATTTCTGTGCAGACTCAAAGCTTGAGCTTGTGACACCAGAGGTGTGATAAGGCTTTTGAAGGGCAGTGTCACAGCTGTTTTTTCCCCTAATCTAAATGAGAAAGCTTCTTGCAGGACTTGTCCTTTAGCGTTGTTTGTCATAAGACTGTTTTGCATATGATATAAATTCATTAAAGTATAAACACTAATACATTTGTTGTTAATTTTTAGCAAAACAAATCTTGTAAAAATTCTATTTCACATTTTAGGCCTCGGGATAACCTCTTGAGATGAGCAGTTACATCTCATTTTCATTTTTATCCCAGGGTCATTTTTCTGAATGAGAAACACCAGTGTCTCAGCTACATAGATTTAAGGGGTTATGTCTTTCTTTCCACAAGAGACCTGCAGAACTTTGAACAGCACGGTGACAGAAATTGAGATGATCTATAGAGTTCAATTCTAAAGCTATATATCATGGTGGCAGAAACTTCTGGTCAATAAGCTTAAGTGAACTTGTTTCCATTTCTAACCTGTATGTACTTATATCATGTGTTTCACACAAGTCCTACTTCAGGGACTTCCAACATTAACTTACAGACATAAGATTTAAAAATAGAAGGTCACATGCTGTAGAATTTTCATCACAGATACTGGGCAAAATTCCCAATCAAATAGCAGCATGGATCATTTCTTGTGGTATGAAGGAATGGGGAAGATTAATGAGAAATATGACATAGGACTGCAGTCAGCCCTAAGGTATAATATAGTCATTGGGATTTCAGTAAGAGTTTTGAAATTCTGTAGACCTTAAATAAAGGTTCCTAATTTAAGGAATTCACGTATAAAAACTTTGACTTTTGCCTATTTGTTTCTTAGTAATAAGGTGATTAACATTTACAAGTCTAGATCCTAATGACTGAGATCAATGATATAACTTACAGATAATATTTACAAAAAAACCCCACACTCAATAATTTGCCACTGTTGCTTAAACAAGCTTCTTTTGTCTTTTTCTATGTAATATTGAAGATAATGGTTCTGCATTGGAAAGGCGAGGATTCCAATGGTTGATTTTGATATCAAGCGCCAAAGGTGACATTTTATGAACTGAAGAGGTTTAAAGACACTGTTTTATTTGGATTGGGATTATATTTTCTGAAATACATGAACATTCAGTGATTTCATCTCACTCTATATGACAGGTCTGACATTGCATTCTGAACTCAAATAAAGAGGTATATGTCTGGTTTGGCTAGACATAAATATAACAACATCCTTTAACCTAAACTGGAAGGGGATGATGAGGGGACCTTAAAATCCCCAAGAGGATTTCTCTCTTATCTAGTGCTCTTTGATTGCTTTCTGATAGAAGACAACAAATTAAATTGTGGTCTAATTAAAATTAGATATATCACTATCTAAACTTCTTGCTGCAATTCAAACAGTCAACAGCATTTTTAAAAATAATTAATTCCAAGAGTTACACATCATTGTTCTTGAAATACCTGCTACTATATCCAATTTGTGTCCAAATTATTATATTCATAGACTTATAGATACATATAATTTATAACAATTTTTCAGTCTTCTTTTTTTAATCTTTCCTGCCATGAAAGTCAGAAAGTTAAAATCCATCCTGTTCTTTCACCACTTTTGAAAGTCTTTACAAGCCTAAAATGTTGTAGTTGATGAATGCTTTTTCTTCAGATGGGAATGCAGACAGTAACCCTGGCTCATGAATGAACAGGTAACTCCGTAAATATGTATCTCCTCTCTCCATGATCTCACACACTGGGCACAGCAAGGATTCTTGTTGCAAAACAGCAAGGACCAAACGGTGTTGTAAATGCTCTCATCTAATTCTACCACTTTCATCCACTTAGTACTGTGCTGTTAGTGCTCAGACTCAGCAGTTCAGCATCCAGCAGCCCCTCTGGGAAAAATTCTTATGAAGTTACCAGTGGCTGATTGGTAAATTTTATGAAATCACCAGGGTCATATTAATCTAAAATGGCTTCAAAAGAAGAATGATGGAGTTGTGGACCTGGATTTTACTTTTCTTCCCCATGAAGGCAGCCATCTAATAAAGGTAAATGATTCTTATGAGATGTTAAAATAAAAGTAGTTGTCAAATACTCTCATTATTACCCTTGTTGTTTATAAAATTGATTGCAGATTTTGGTCATCATTCTGTTTTAAGATGGCCTGCTGTGGCAATTATCTAAAATATCTAAGGGGCTGCCTGTTGGTCTCCTCATGCTAGAGGTATTTTTCATTTATCAAGGACATACCGACGGCTCAATTCCCAATGTGTAAAAAAAAGGTCATTTATAGAGAATAGTACATTCTTGCTGCTACCTAATAGCAGGCCCACTAATATTTCTTGCTGCTTTTCAGCTCCAATATTTTTTGCCCCATGATGTATCACAAAGTATCATTAAACTGAAGTTACCAATGGAAAACAGAGCTAAAGTGAGAAATGTAGAAAACTTTTTACTCTATTTCCTCTTAATCTGGACAGTGTTGATTACTTAGCTCCCTAACAAGAAATTGTTTTTCCTGGTGGAAAAAATAATCTCATAAAGAGTAGATAGAAAGGCTCTAGTTTCATTAGATTATTTTATATCAGCCTCAAATACTTAATTCTGAAATAATCTGCTGACAATGCCACTTGAATTGTGGAAAGGATGAGAAGTGCTGCTTTGATATTTGTTGTCTGTCCTATTCAACCATATGTATCTATAATATTTAGGCAATATAACGTTAAATGAGGAACTGGCTCTAAAATTTGAGTATAATTCTGTCCTTTGGAGAATTAGAAATGACTTTATGAAATGAAAAACATTTGGAATCTAGCCCTAAGTTCTTTAGAAATGTCGTTCTCCTTTAGTATGCTCTCTATGGCAGTATTGAAAATGTTACAGGTAAAGCCAATTAAAGCAGTAGCTCATGATACATTGGTCTCAAATATATACACACAAAGCTTTTTTTTTTCTCTCTTTTTTCTTTTCTCTTTTATTTCTTCCTTTTTCCCCTTTTATTTTCCTATTTTTAAGTTATTTTCACAATACTACCATTTATTACCTAATATACAGAATATGAACTTCTGACTGGATATTTCATACAGGTTTTGCCCTTAGGAGTTTCAGACCATTGTGCAGTGAGGATCTTATGCAGATTTGTATATCCGATTGAAGATAATCTCTAAATGGAATGAGCCCAAATTTTTGAAACTGATGAAAATTCTTCAAAAAGCCTATGACTGGGGTTATAGATCCCTTGGTAATATTCCCACTGAAATCAGCAGAGCAGAGAATTGCTGGTTGCAGTTGTAGACCAGATAGCGATAAGGTTAGTTTAAAGAGTTAGAACAGAAAACCAAAGGGGAGTAGTGTTAGACTCTTAGGATTCTCGTATGGCATTAATTGCGTGCCTCTCATCCTCTGTCCTGTGGTCGCCCTCTTGATGCATGGTGTAAAGTTGTAGTACGCTGGTAACACTTGAGCACACGGAGCCCTCCACTAAGGGCAAATGCTAGTGACCGTCCCAGCAGGAGGAGTTACGGATCTGCCTCCGACATGCAGTCAAAGGAGACACTTTTGCCTTAACCCAGTGGTTAGCAAATTCACACAGCCATGTCAGGAGATCTGATCTATACATCTTATATTCTGTGAAAGTTTCCTATTTGTCAGAGGTGAGCTGGTGCTTTCAGCTCCTTTGCTCATCCCTTGGCACAAGACTTTACAAGCCCAGAGAATGACTGAAGAATAAATATAGTCTTCTGACTTGATAGTTTGCATTTAGAGCAGTCAGTAGCTGAGAAATAATGAAGATTCTAAGCTTTACTCTTAATTTTATTTAAAATCCAATTAGTGTTTAATATAAGATATAAATAGAATTAGAACTGAGATTTCCTTCATCTCCTTGTCGAACCTAACACTGGATTTAACCCTGCTTGATTCCTTTTGGGTTTTTTGACTGCTCTGAAACTGTTCAATTCCTTGAATTTCTCATGCTTAGTTCATCAATTTGTGGCTACGTATTCTTATCTGTGCAATCTCTGGGGCTTCACACATGATACTATTATTTGTATTTCCACAGAGTGTGGGATTTACATTGAGAATAAGCACCTCTTATGCAAGGCTCAAGACAGCCACATGCTATGGTGTGTTATCCACATAAATTACAAAATTAATTAATTTGTTACTTCTATTTGCTACTTCACAGCATATGCAACTATAATCGAGCTATTTCAAATATGTTAAGTGTTGGTGTAGACTGAATTCCTTATTAGAAAGTAAGCATTTGTACTGGCAAAAAGCCAGATAAGAGACTGATAGCAGAGTTTGGCATACAGTACAGAGTAACAATAATTTGCATGTCAGTAATTGCAAATATATACTCATGCATGCCATTTACCTTACCAGATATGTCACTGATGAATATGTAAACCTTAACCTCAATATATACCCATTCTACATCTGTAAAACTGAAATAACACACGTTTCTCATAAGACAGCAATTAAAGTCACTAAGAAACAAAGCTAATTTACCTTGATAAATGGCAAAAAAAAGTCCACAATATATTAAGAATTGTCTCTTCAAACGTGGTTCTGAACATAGATATCTAAATTTAGTTTAGACAGGGAGGGGCAGTGAACAACAAATATATTACAAAATACTGCATACCCACTGATTTAATGGACATTGTCCATTACACACACTGATAGCAGCAGCAAATGCAATCATTAAGTTACAGGTTGTTTCATAATTCATAACACAATTGGGAAAATTAAGTCTTTCTAATTGTTGGGGTTTTAGGAGGGGTTTTTCTTGTGTGTTCTTTTCTTTCCCTCTCAAAGTTTTCCCCATGCTAAGGCATGATTGCTGGGTACTTTAAAGGAACAAAAAGACTTGGCCAGAGGAGAGGGGCCCAGCTGTACCCTTTGTCGTGGGTTTTTCTCAGGTGGTGTTATGAACAAATTAATGTTACAAATCAGTTGCTGTGATACAAGGTTATTAAAGTTTGGGATGGTGCACGGGAGGGGGTGAGTCGGGAGCCCATCGCTTGGAGGACGGGGTGACTGGACCTCGGGACTCAGCGAAGGAAGCTTCCAGAATCGCCCACCCGCACCAGGGTACCAAGGACACCCAGAGGGGACACACTGCCAGA
>VYXC01000939.1:956033-1046556 GCA_013397175.1 Platysteira castanea
TATATATATATATTAGTAAAGACCTGTTATTCCTATTCCTCATATCTTTGCCTGAAAGCCCGTCAATTTCAAAATTATAATAATTCGGAGGGAAGGGGGTTACATTCTCCATTCCAAGGAAGGCTCCTGCCTTCCTTAGTAGACACCTGTCCTTCAAACCGAGACACTAATTTATTTTCCTTTAATTTTTATTTTAATGTTAAAAATACTGGCTTTAAATAATTGAACTCATGACATGAAGGAAGCAAAACAACAGGACAGATAAGTATTTTCTCAAAACCTGTGAAATTTTAATTATAATTTTCTTTCGTTCTGTCAAAGCCTATTTTCTGTCTGAGTATCACTCTAAAAAAATGACTTGAATGTTCAACTGCTTTTCCATAAAGTCTCATTATAATGACAAGTATTTAATGATAACACAGCTCAACTCTACGACATTAATAAACAGCTAAATAGTAATGGAACTATCCCAGTCTAATTAAAGCATACAGAGTTTTTTCAGTCTGTAGTTGTTTTTTCACTCATGAGATCCCACTGGGAATAGTTTGAAAGAGTGGCTTTTGGGAGGGTACACCTATTCACAAAAATTAAGAGGATGGGCGGTGAATTTTTGCATGCAGTGGGAGACAGAGGATAGGTAAGATAATTATATCTATTCATGTCTTGCATTCACACATTCCATTTAAAACAAATACAAGAAAACCCCCACCTCTCTCAAAACACACCTTTCCATGCTCTTTTATCTGAATTAGAGCACTCTAGGTTAAAACTATTACAATATTATTTAAGACTAGAATAAGAACTGTGGGCTTAATTCAAGCTGAAGTAGGTTTATGCAAGTCCCTTGTGACATATAAAGTACATTGCTGTGTTAAGCTCTACAACTGAATATCCTGAAATACATAGGACTAACCTTATGTAGGTGTGTCAGAGAAGTACATTTAAACCTTATTGTTTTCATCACTACAGAATATTCACCTAGAGATCTCTGGCTTAGGAAGACTTATAAATGGAGTAAGACTGCTCACAACAGTGTTACAGTTCTCACCACTCCAAGCTGTCCCTTCGAGAATTCTCTTTTTCTCTGGTGAATACAGGAAGGGACTTGGGGAGATGGGACTTGAAGTAAAGTAAGGCTCAATAAGTATTGATCCATCTTTTGTTTTGCAACTGAACATTGCACTATGGTTGTTCTTTTATTTGTCCTCAAGCTGCAAATAACTTCTTAACATAACATACCAAAGTAGTTCAGTAAAAAAAGGGAGAAATCCCAAAAGGTAGCCTTCATTTCCTCTCAGTTCTCACTGCTCCTTTTCCATGCCTCCAGCTAACTCATTCATTCTGTGCTAAAGAAGATGGAAGGATAAGAGTAAAATAATATCAAAGGCTTCGTCTGGATCTCAATTTGGCTGTGGTGGCCACTGACTCGCCAGATGCAACTGCTACTTCTCCTCAAGGATAAGTCTATACCTTCTCCTTCAAAAGGAACAGGGTTTATCTAGTGAAAGCAAAGGAAGACAGCATTCAAACTGCTACAGATGAAAAGAGCAGAGCCTGGTCCAAAAGCTCGAGAATGGTTGTACCTAGACTGTATAAAAATAATAAGAAATTGATTACTACTGGACAAAGAATATGTATTGGATAAAGGGTAACAGTGCACACAGATGCAACAACTTAGTTCTAATTAGGTTTATACACCAGCTGAGAACACAATGATCTAGGACTGAAGAAAGATATCTTTGTGAGGAGGAAAGAAACAAACAACTTTGTTCAGAAGATTCAATATTTCTTTTCACATTTTACATGTTTTATTCTGTTCCTATTTCCTCTGTCCTGAATGAGAAAATGTGCTGAACAGCTTTCCACAACTCAAAGGTGGAAACATAAATAAAGGCATAGAATGGAAATAAAATAACTTCATGCCCTTCTCTTTTGTAGGATCAAAGGTCAATATCTCTGGTTTTTAGTATATTCAAACTACCAGTATATGGTTTATTTCTTGTGATACAATTCAAAAGAGCCTATGATGTGGGGACTTGCCATGCAAATTACCAGGCAATGCCTAGCATTTTTCCTTTGTCTTTTTAGAAATTTGTATTCTGACCAATATTCAAGCAAATTTAATCCCTTCATAGCTATATTATGACTATTTACAAGGCTTCCTTAACTGTCCAGACATTTTCTGAACACTGTAGCTGTACAAAAGAGCTCTATAATAATCTATCTGTGAACTCCACTTTCCTAACTTAACTTTCCCTCCACTCCAAACTACCATCACTGTTGTCATCAAACTGCATATGTGGTATCGTCTGCTCGGATACAGTGGTGCCCATTGCTTATATTATTATTGTACTTGTTCTTACCATGTGTAATTATTTTTTGTATACCTATAAAACTGAAATATTTATCTATTCCTTCATAAACAGGTCTTTTGTCTGTTGGCAGCTGATATAAAAAGCATATCACAACAAGGAAAGTGAGGAATACTCAGTTGAATATGAGTAGCAAAATGGGTTAATTATTTATCTTTGGTGTCTTTGTTTTTACCTTGTCCATAATGTACATTAATGTATTTCAAAAGTTTAAAAATATGACCATAATGTAATCTTAGATTAAATATATTTTTTTTTGCCTCTAAACCTCACAGTAATTTGTAAAGGAGTCCCAACATTAAAAACAAGTTAAAAGTTTCAAAATTGTGCATTATAAGGAGGAAGATCACATCACCCACTGCTGTAAAGCAGCTTTCTTCCAAAGTGTTTTTCTGTGCAAAATAATCTTGTCTACTTCAGGAAAGAAATGAGGTATTCACTTCTTCCTTTTGAATAATACTCATCATTTAGTTCACCTGCTATTTTTTTATCTCACCAACATTACACATAATTTTTAGGACTGAAAATTTCTTACAATATTTGTTCTGCTTCAGCTGAAAGCCTGCCACTGGAGCCTGGTTGTGCCATTTGGCCTATTACTGCAGAACAGCTACAGTCCCACAACCTCTGGTTGCTCCTTAAAAGTATTTTTCCATAAAGCACTGACCTAGACAAACTCTTCTAATGTTTGTGATATATAAAATCACAACTCCAAATGCTATGGGAGCAAATCGTCATATGCTGCACAGAACTATGTAAAACTCCCTAATTTCCTTCCATGTGAGAGAAAACTCTGCAAAGCTATTAAGGTTTATGATGGAGAGATTCCTCTACCCTGTATTAAAGGACAAGCAGATAGTCAAATTCATTCACAGGTACACGTTTGCTCCTGTGATGCCACATGCATATTCTGTTGACCTAGATGTCTTAGCTATCTGCCTTCCTAACTTTGTATGTCAGTGGTCAATGTGTGTTGGGAAGACAGCCTTTCTTAGCAAAGAAAAAATTTAAAAATTTTGGTAAATCTTCAGGAACAGAGAGTACATGGGAGCAGAGCTAAGGCAAACATCTGGGCTATTACCTAACTGTCTTGGGGTGACTTTATGATGTGTATCCCCTATGGCCTGCTCTATGCCCAGACATGAATCCTGTGCCTTTTCTGTAGCTTTAAGGTAGACCTTTAAGAGAGAGCGGGGGGGAAGCCGGTGGAATTCCTTCCGTGTGCTGTGTTCAAAAACACAGAGATAACTTGCTCATCTCTCCTCAGCTCAGCTCTCTGCAGCAGGGAAGAGAGTGGCATTCTCCCACTTTCTAGCTAGCTTTTTTATTCATTAGCTAAAGCAAGGAGTTTTCTTGGAACTTCAGTTTCTTCTTCTTCTTGTCTGGACTGTTCAACAACACCAAAGCATTGGCCAGGAGACGTTACACTTTGGCCCGAAGGGACCTATACCAACCCAGGTCTGAAGAGGGGAAGAGAGAGACCACACCCACAGAAAGNCAGCTATAACCTGCCTTCTTTGGAGGAGACATTCCTTCCAGAGCATTTCCCTTAATTTGTCTCAAACCGGGACACTAACTACGACTTTAATTAATTTTTCCCTTCCAAGATTTTCATTTTTCATGTGATAGCTGCAGATTATTTTTAATCAAAGTGTGAAAACAGTAAAAAAAACCAGCTTTGTTGTCAAGCAGTTTTTTGACTGTTCACTATGTTCTATTACACTCAAAATCTTGTAAGAAAAAAGGAACATAATATACATTTAGCTATGAACTTATTGTTAGTCCACTTAACTATTTAACAGTCCAAGAGTCTAAACAAATAGTATTAGTACTCTTAAAATCTTTGTATGTAAACTGGCTAGGATCTATCCCTTTGACCTGGCCTTATTCTCATCCTTTCAGTATCTCTTTGGGATCTATGGTCAGCACTTCATTATGCCTCATGAGCTGCTGGATGGAAAGGTTTTAATGGGTTTGGAACATCACAAAGTCTCACCAGGAGGAACAGGTCATTTATGACATGCATGGGAGATTTGTGTGTGAAGGTGGGGTGCGTCTTTCCTCTTCAGTTTGATATGCTTGGATTTATCTTAAAATGCTTCCTTACCTATGGCTGATGCCTTCTGGCTGATCCCAGCTGAGGGATGAGCATAACCCTCACCATTTCCCCTTGCTCACACATGGGGACCCCCTGGGTTTGCCAGACCCTTCCCATGGAGGCAGTGGCACAGTTCAGGCTCAGGCCGGGGAGGCAGCAGGCACTTGGCCCCGAGGCAGAGCTGAAACCAGCCTAGCTCAGCTCTGGCCAAGGTGAGCCCAGGCCAGCCCTGAGATTGGTGCTCTGAGCTCAGGGAACAGCCTAAAGCCTTTTACTAGAAAAGGCAAAAAAGTAGAATTTACTGTGTTACAATTCTGGCCACAGATGAAACTGTTGTTTGGTTTTGGGTTCTGGGTTGGTTTTTTTCCTCATCTATTTTTATAACAAAAATCTTCAAAGTCACATCTTACACTCTTGTGTAAGTCCTATTATAAAAAGTCCTATTATTAAAAAACCTTTCATCAACATGATAGTTTTTATTTAAATATATCTTAATGAAGAGTTTCTGGAGCAGATGAACATGTACTACTAAGCCATTTTTCACATGGACCTCATTCAGTACATTAACAGGTGGTCTGTTATCCACACTCCACATTAATGAAAGAACTACATTCCTCAAAATTAATTGCATCCAGGTTTGCTAAAGAGCATTAGCATCTTTTTTTTTCTAGAAGTACTAAGTGCCTTGTGTACTTATACATATATATATATGGTAAAAGCTTTTTTCTTACCATTTTCTTGCACGTTGTTGAATATCAGGAATCTAAAAGTGTGATTTACTGTGTAAACTTATCTCTGCTTTTATGTGAACGCGTAGCATTTATTTTTAATGCTAATGCATCCTCTCTGGAAACATAACTAGCTTGTAATGACATCTTTCTTTTGGTTTAAAGCTAGGCATGCTTGCATGAGCTCAGAGGAAAAAGTTTTTATATTTGTTTTAATTATTGCTGTTGTGTATTAAAAGGACAAAAGACAAAAACCACAAAATGCTTTCTAAAACTTTTAGATGGTGCATGCATAAATTAAGCTGTAAAAGGTGTGACTTTTTCGATTGTGATCAAAAATTATTACAGGAATGTGAGATCCAACTGAATGAACTCAATTATAATGAGGAAGAGAAGATGTATATTTATTCTGTACATGTCTGACTGATCTTTGGACATTTGTCTTTTGTTTTTAAGCACCAAGCTGTACTAAACTGAAATTTAAAAAATGCGCTAAATAATTGGTTGTGTCAAAGATGAAGGAAATGCAAGTAATAATGGGTTTCAAAATCTTTCTTTCTTCCCCTGTTGTGATTTGAAGCCCACAGCAGTTTATATTTATTTGGAAGGGGAATTGCATTGAATAGTGGTAAACTGTGATACTTCTTGTAGACCGTACAAAGACTATTATGACTTTAACAGCCATTAGTTAATTTCTATAATGTACCATATTAGTATAACAGAACTTAGACTGGATAGTTGACACATCTGAAAATGGGTTAGAGTAGACTTTTCATGTGGGCAGGCATTATGCAAGTGACAGAAAACTGAATGAGTTGGTCACTTGGCTTAAATACCTTTGTCCACTTGCAAACTTTGTGTAGGTGTGTTTATTGTTCTTTGTGTAAGTGTTTATTGTTGGCCAAGATTCCTATCATTGTAATCAACAAGACTGGATAGGGGTAGAAGTAAGAGATATATACAATGCTTTTCAGATCTTTCCTTTGGCTTGAGATCTAGCTCAGAATAATTGTTTTTCCTGGGTACTCCAAGATACTTATCTGATCATTTGACTGCATGAGGCAATTCATCCTAATGTGGGTTAGATACGTAAAATAGATGAAGGGTTAAAATTATATGAGATGAGACTTTCTCCTAGGGAACCTGTTTCTTCAAAGGCACCTGATCTAAAAAATTGATTCTAGCGTTCTAGCATGTACTGGAATAACAGGGATATTGCCAACAGCTCTACCATAGAAGGAAGTTGCTACCATGGATTTAAACAATGCTTTCTTCAAAATTCACATTTAAAAAACTGAGAATTTGTCCTTAGAATTCCGAGAATTTTATACATATGTATATATATATGTATAAAATACTAGTTAGTTGTGAAAATTACTTGCCTGTTGTTTGTTATGTGCATTTTATTAGGGTCCTTCTGAAAACTAACTGAGGAAGAAGGTGTAGAAAGAGGTAAGAGTAGCTAAAGAAAAGTAATTTTTTTTTTCAATAGGTGTATGCTAACAAACATCTAGATACAGCATTAATAAGATTGTAAGACCTATGATTTAGAAACCAAAGCATAAGCAAATGTGCAACGAGAAACATCATTATGTTATCCCTGGTTCCATTTTTAAAAGCCATAATTTTGAGTCTTATATTTTTTATAGTTACTGTCATGTATCCTTAACAGATATATCCAGCATGAAAACCTAGTCTATATATAGTGAGCATAGTCTTTTTTTTCATGTCTTTCACATGGAAGAGGAAAACAACTGTACTCATGAATATTCCTGACTCGTGGAAAACACAATGTTTCAAATCTACAGCACTGTTTACACCTATTGTTCTATAGGAATACATAAAAAATAATTGTGTGACTTGCTGTATGTATCAGCCCAAATCAGCATAATGAAGTGACCCTCCACAATGCACTTCTTGCCTTACAAACTCTGTGAAGTCATGGGTAATTTTCACATGATGAATAATGATGCTGAGGAAATTCTAAAGATAATTAAACTTGTCAAGAGAGTTATCACATGGAAAAAAACCAACCAACCAAACCACCAAGAAACACTGAGAACAACAAAACAAAATCACTTTAAAATCATATGCTATTATTTGTCTTCATATCAAACTACCAGGGTTAATAGGATCATATATATATAGATATATATAGATATATATGCTAGCAAGAGCAAGAGGTATGACATGTAGAAAGCACTTGTGTCTTCTCTCTTCTAGAAATCAGAACTTTAAGTTTGTGTCTGCTCCCAGTTCATTAACGTATTTAAGAATTTAAATTTAAATTAAATACTTCATTTAAAGTATTTAAGAATGTTTCAGTTTAGAATTCTGTATGGTTACTGACTTCAAGAAATGGATGTGTAAGTTTCTACCTTACATCTTTGGTTTGATTAGAGACAAAAATTCCAGCAATTTATGGGATTAAAATTTTGAAATATGAGATGTTAACCCATGTTTATGAGAAAAGTTAATAAAAGCAAGAAATATCTTTTTAATTTTTTGAGTGTGTGCTTTCTTTGCCAAACAGTCTTTCTGGGTGTTCTGTGTGAAATGTCTCTTGTTTGGGTCTTACAACATAGTGTGGTCTGACTACAATCTTCTGAAGATGAGCATTAAGAAGGAAAATCAGAGTAGAATGAAAGGATGATAAAAGTTCTGTACTGAAAGTGAATAAAGACAAGCTATAGGCAATAGCAAAAGGACATTAATAACCAGCAGTGGGAAATGAGCCATTCTATATTAATAAAGTCATTTTCTTTTTACTTTGAAATACTTTTTTCTCAGCATTAGTAACAATAATAATGATTCTCTTCACTGCCCGGGAATGAACGGAGAACTTTTACAAGGTTTTGTGAAGATGTCCTGCTGCTTCACTGCTGCACTATTGAACTCTGTGGACCTTCTTTAAGATGGGACTGAGGGGATTTAAAGGGTAATATTAAGGATGTATTCTCAACTAGAAAAAATAAGTTCCTTGTGTTATTCACATATTTTTCTTGTGCATTCAAAATAAAATAAAAAGAGAAAAATTTCTTATAATACATATTTCTTGAATTTTTATATTTTCCTCTCTGCTTTTTGATGAACGGACTGTGTAATTTACATTTTCATTCTAGAAGTGTTTGCTTTTAAACCAATCACAACAGAGAGAGTTTCAGGAGCCTGCAGCTATGTCAGAATAAGTAGATGATTTAAAACAGCTATCATTTGCTTCTGGGACAGTTGTAGATAGCAAAGGATTCTACATTGTTCTAATAAATTTGTATTGCCTAGCAATCAGAGGAACTGGCTATATGAACTTGGAGTTCAAAATTTGAATTATTAAAGAAATTTGTTTTAAAAGTCTGTATAGGTAGTTATATGGTATCTTCCTAACCTGGCAGATGTGAACATTTAATATACTGAGAAAAAACCCCAAACAGCCAGTCATGAAGTTGCAGAGTTTTAGTCCCAACCAGAAGGCCTCTCATACTTCCTCTGAGGAATATAAATAAAAGAGACCTTCCTTTTTTCTCTCCTCTTAGGTTCTGCACCTGGTTATACTGCTTGGGTTATACAGCACGTACTGTGCTGAACTGTTCAGAAAACTTCCAGATAAGCCTTGAGATCTTAGTGTTCACAAGGCCAAGTGGAAGTGAATTAAGACCTCCAAATTTGACCGGTAATGAAGAATTGCTAAGTAGTTAATTATAAAGAGAATGAATATTTTTATGCCACAAACTATCTAGTCTCATTTGAGAATGCTTCTCTGGCTGCATACTTGCAAGCAACATGGCACAAAACCTTCTCCCCTTAAAACATAATACCCAGGTAACAGCTCTTTCCAGTGCCATGTTCAGAATGACAGGAAAAAGCATTTTCTCTCCAGAACTTTCTGTTCTCTATTTACAGTTTCATAAAATAATATAGACAACTATCTTAAGGTATCCATACAAATTCAGTATCAAGCTAGAACTACACTAGGAAAAACCAGATGCCATGCCTATCACTAAGATGCACCTTTTAACACCTATTTCTTATAGGAGTGTGTTTTGTGATTGCATTCCCAGTCCTTCATTATGCTGAGATTAATGAATTTGCAGTACTGTAAATTTTGATAAAACAACAGCTTCCCTAGAATACAAGTAATAAAGCACATCCCTGGCTTTCATTCCAGGTACCTTTTCATGATTATGTAGCAGAGTGGATGCACTTCCTCAGAATTATGAGAGATGCTCAGTTCTATCTAAAGGCACAAAACTGGAGAGCCTCAGAAAATGCTAATGCGTTTCAGAGATTATGCTTTCTTGGCTATGGTCCCTGAACATGGTGACAGCTATAGTGCTGATGCTTCCCATTCTCAAAAGCCTGTCAAACCCAATTAAAAACTGCATTCTGGTAATCCTTGTCCTTTTCAGTGGCAGCTTGCTGTGGAGATATTTGTCTTACTCTCTACCTGCTCCAAATAATCCTTCTGTGTTTACATACTGTTTTTCTCCCCATATGTAGACCCATGTCTATATGGGTACATGAACACATTTCCTGCAACAAAGACTACCTGGTTGCTCTTTCACGTGTGCCAATATTTCACTAGGTTACTTTTTAATGTAAAGTTGTTAGATTGATCCCATAAAACTTGTGATCATGTATTTGCCCCTGCTGTCCTCCTTCAAAAGATTACCTGTTTTTAAAAAGCTTTCTGTCAATGCATTCATTTGTATGAGGCTTTTTAAAATAAGACATCTAATTTATGAGTCTATGTTATGATGTTATTTTCCAACTGTTATGATGTTATTTTCTGAGTTTTCCAATTTCAGGAATTGGCTCCTCTACAGGGTAATTTGGAGCACCACAGATAAACTCCTGCTCTGTATTGCCTTCTGGAGGAGACTGCAGAAGGAGAGTAGGAAGCTTGGTCAATCATATTGAGCCTCAGATTAGTTACCTTTTTCAATGGGATCATTGTCTTAATTTTGCTGGAATCAGTAGAATTTGGTTATTTCAAACTACACAGAAGCATTAAAACCTCATTAAGGAAATCTCTTGAGCTCCCTATACTTCAGTAGAATGTAGATTCCTAGGTGAAAACCATAATTTTCTGTTTATTTTAATAAGATCTGCAAAACGTAAGTTCCCAAGTATCTATTCTAAATGAAGACTTGTACAGACTCCAGATGAAATTTTTATTTTTACCTCTCACATTTATTAATATATTTTCAGCCTGATTGTCTAAAGTTGCTTTATGATGAAATTAGTGCAAAGAAAAGGTTGTGACACCATTCTTTACTGTGACCACAAAAAATGCTTCTGAGTTCTTTGGCTTCTCGTACAAATCTAGTGTGTAGAATTACTTTTAAAATTAATAAATATTACTATATACAGAGTCACCAAAGGGACAAATAACCAATACCTCCAATCTGGCTTTTTTATTACTGCATTTGGTAAAGTTTGTGGAAGGAAAATACATTAAGGGTTAGAAAATACAAAGAAATTACTTTTAGCTCAAGAGGTTTCTCTACCTTGAATTGCTTGAAGCTGTAAAAGTAGGTGGTGGAAATAAAATATATGCATATATACATGAATTTCAAGTCTTGCAGAATGAGCTGCAGCAAGGCAGCTGAAGGAGTATTTGAATGAGCAATGGCAGTTAGAAATGTCTGAATTTTGCCATAAATTTAACACTAATGTTTATGGTGTGAAATGTTTCTACAGAGACATTTAATAGATGTAGTTTTTTGCCTTGAAATTCAGCACTTCAGTATAAAAGTCTTAATATACCAAACTATGGTATCGCACAACTGTAGATAAGATAACCAAGTTTGGTTTCAGAAAAATGAGAATTCAGAGTGGAAACTAGGAATGTGGAACTAGATTCTCTGTGTTAATGTGGCTTGTCTAATATCTGTGTGTTTTGTAGATAACACAGAGAACGTTAACAGTGGTAACTCATAAGTATATGCATATTCCACACTTAGCTTATGTTTATTATCAACCTACATCTTTTATGCACTCAGCAAGGATTTTTCTTGAAATATTAGAAAATACAATTGAAATAGCTAATGGCAAAGATGTAGAATGTAGATTTGTTATAAAATGTTTACCACTTAGTAGCTGGTAAAGATAGCTCTTTTATTAATCTGTTATAGGAACTTAGGAATACAGCCAAGATCCTATGAGGAAGGGAAAAAAATAAGTTACAGTTCATCCAGCGCAGCTCCTCTTTCTATAACAATTTTACTGACATGTATAAAGTTGGCGGGTAAAATCTGGAGTTTTTATTCCAAACAAACTTTGGGATACCATAATTTACTTGCTAATGATTGCAGCTAAGATGGGAAAGAAATTATCTGGAAAATAGAAAGTCGCTGGCAAACAGCTTGTAAAAAGGTATAATGTACTGGGGGAATGTTATACCCCAGTCCACTTGGTGGGTTTAGGGGAAGACTGGTTGATTTATTCTGGGCTGTGCACAGAAGAAACAACAAAATTCTCAGGAGGTTCAAAACCACACTTTTACTTGAAAACTTTAGAACATTATGGTAGAATAAGGCACTTGGCAAATTCTAAAGCAACACCCAGACAAAGTAAGGCATTTCACAAACTTTAACTTAGCAAATTTATACTTAGCCAAATTTAACTTGTTCGAAGAACAAGGCACTTACTAAGACATTGACTGGAATTTTTTAGTCTTGCTTACAATATACTTTGATAAGAAGTTAGGAGAAGAAAGAAAGAGGAAAAGAAGAGAGAAAGGTATATGGTCACCACCCATGATCCAGCAACGAGATTTGACTGTTGCAACTTCAATGTCCCTCAAAGCGATGGTCACAGTCTTGATCCATCAGTAGTAGAAAAAGCCCACAAAACACAGAGTTCAGTCATTACACTCCGGTTATGTGGGAACACCCAGATGCCTTCCCTGGGGTAGGGAGTTTTACACTGTTACAGCACTGTGGATCAGTGACACTTCAGGATTTTTTGATGGTTTACCACACCTTCTAAGACAGGACAGCTGCCTCTTAGGTCAGCACAGTTGAGACAATTATGCCCCATCAGAAGGGTTGAATACCTTCGGGTGAATGTCCCAATACTCCCTCAGAGAGGAGTTTTCACAGCTGAGCCAGTTGTGTAAGGGCAGAAATTGGCATGATAAAAAGCATTATCCCACATCTCAGGAGCAGTTTCTTATTGGCCTCTTCCCTTCTCTTGGCCAAACCGCAGCTTGTAGCCCCTGGTGGTGGGCGTGCACCCCCTCTGCACCTGGCTGTGACCTTGAACTTCATGAGCCACGCACCAGCTGCTTCAGTAAATGGCCAATTCTCTGAGACTTTGACCATCAACATTTAATCTCTCACAGTGATAAGAGAAACAAACAGATGAAGTGCCAACTGGCTGAAAGAAGTTTGGTGTGTATAATGAGGAGAAGTTTTAAATTTTAATGTACATATGCTTTAGGGTTTTAATTCTATATGTACACTATTATTTCCTAGATATACCATGATTTGAAATCAAATGATTGTATATTTCTGAGTAAACCTGGATTCAATAAAGACTAAATCTCACCCCACAAAGTAACCAAACTAATTCTGATCAGCTGAGTCAAGTGCTGGCTTAAAGTAAAAGAAAAGAAAAACACAACATCTCAAATATGAAGCTCTTTTTATTGATATAGTGTCTGCTCTTTTTGGTTCTATTGAGAATGACTGCTGATAAGAACCTCGTGAAGCAGCAGAAGCTATTTGTATTTGCAGCCATCAGTAAACTTTAATCTACATCCAAGATTTACCTGTTAATGTTCTTGTGTTATAGCGCAAAAGAAAAAAATGTATAAAGCTGGAAGCATGAATTTCCATATGTGTTGAGTTGTTGGGATAGATGGCTGTTAAAATTAAATTATGCTGAGTTTACATAGCTTTATTAGGCTATTGATAAAAGAAAAAACTTGTCGAGAAAAAAAAAATGGATGCAAATTTCTAAGAGGCTTTCTGGATTAAATTAAAAGATCCATTGAACGTCTTATTATACATCAGAGACAGTTGTCCAGATGCCCTTTAGAGATCAGGATGTGGTTCCTATCACCCCAGAGAAAATATTTAAATTATGTCTGAGAAATGTTACCATAAAAAACCTCTTGATCTCTCTCCTCTGTTAAGCAGATGTACAAGTCTAAGGTGAATGAGAAGAATTCAATCAAATTTATCACTATCATCAAAGATCTGTCATGGTGCAGCCTATTTCATATATGTATGATTTGATTTGATTACATGCCAAAATATGTCAAAGAATCACTTTCTATGGTAGAAAGCAGGAATTATTTTAAATTTTTGGGTTGAAAAATAGTTGAAATCTTTAAGGAATGTATTTTTTTCAGTGTTGTCAAGGAGTTTATATTATTATAAATGTTGGCCAGAGAAACCTGGTCATTAAAAATTGGCACCAACTAACCATTACCATGGCTATGGAATTTTCAGTATTGTTCCCTGTGCACAGAATGGATATTGGTGGAAATAGTATGAAAAAATCGTGCTTGAATGTCTAATTTGTAGGCAATACTTATTGCACTATCACAGCTTCACACTGGTATGGGGCAAAATATGAGATTAGACAAACCTCTTGACCTGAATGTTTTGGGAATTTTTTACACAGGCAAGCTCAAACAATGGGAATCTATCTGGTCTGGCTGAGCTGGAGTTCATTTTCCCCCAGCAGCCCTCACGGTGCTGTGCTTTGCACTGGTACCTGGAAAGGAGCTGGGAACTCTCCAGGGTTTGGCTGCTGCTGGGCAGGGCTGGCACAGCATCAGCGCTGTCATTGTCACTGTCACTGTCACTGTCACTGTCACTGTCACTGTCACTGTCTCCATCTCCCTTTTCCTTTCCCTTCCCCCTCCCTTCCCATCACGGGGCTGGGAGTGAGCAATACTCTGGGACACAACCAGGCCAGCTCACCCAAAACACCCAAAGGGCTAGTATGATGCCAGCTCAGGTATAAAAGCTAAGGAAGGGATGAAGAATAGGGGATGCTTGTTATTTTATAATGTTTGCCTTCTGGAGCAACTGCTCCATGTGTTGAAGCACTGCTTCCCAGGAAGTGGATAAACTTCATTCACTGATGGGAAGTAGAGATTAAACTTTTTTTCTCTTTGCTTTTGCATGTACAAGCTTTTGGGTCTTTTTGCTTATTATTTATTTTAGCTTTTTTTGCTTATTTCAACAAGTTCTTTTCCATCTTATTTTCTCTCCCCTGTCCTGCTGGGAAGGGGAGTGATAGAGTGTCTTGGTGGGCACCTGCATCCAGCCCGGGTCAACCCACTACAGAGTGTAAATATAAAACCTTGAAAAAACATGACTGTTAATCAATGTTTATCAGAAATTATGGGTGAGGAGATTAAAGAAGCAGATGAACCATTTTTAAAACATTTTTTTTGTAAGGGATATTACAGTAAAGAGAGAATTCAGGTTAAGCAGTAAATTGCAATCTGAACACAGGAGGAAAGGAGGAAATAATACAAGGTTATTACCCTTTGCTTTTTTTTAGCAGAAAATGTGGATATTACTAATGGTCTCTTCACAAATACTAAAGGTATTTTCAGTTTACATTGATAAATTTTAGAAGTTTAAGTGTGAATTCATTAGGTCTTTTAAGAGGCCTAACTTTTCCAGTCACAAAGTCCTGAAAAAAGACTGACTATAAAGATGTAAATTGATATAAAGTGAGATATAAAGCCATCATAAACGTGGGAGAAAACAGTTTCAGATTCTATATCAAGTAACTAGACCTGACTCTCAGGTTGAATTAAGTATTATCAAGTGTTCTGTTATGGATCAGTACCTAGACCTCAGGGAAACACTTGCCAAATGCCCTTGAGAAAAGCTTTGTTCAATTATACTTACTGATTGGCATTTAAAGAATATCAGCATTAAAAGCTGGTCTCAGGAAGTCCTCTAGCTCTTCTACTGTGTTATTTCTCACATGATTTTTGTGACAGCGCTTACAGTAAATACATCACATGTGAAACCTTTATGAAAGGTTCTGGCACAGAGTACATTTGGAGACAAGAGTGTTTAGGGCCTCTGAGAAAAATCCTACTGCTTGGAAATAAACCCTTTGGCACAAGAATAGAGCTCTTGCCCAGGCTAACAGCACTCTAGGGGTCTCTTCTATCCCTTTACGTTCTATACTTAAAATCTCCCTGGTGAAATTGCACAAATTAAATTCTGTGGGGCAATACTTTTAATTTTTCAAAAAGTAGCAATAGAAGCCTCTCTGGACCTTTTGACTTTAGGACTAAAAATCTGCAGTAAGCTTTGTTATCAAGTAAACTGCAGTAAAACTCGACATTTATACTTCTACTTACAGGTCAGCATAAAGTTCATGCTGATTTTGGCACTGCTGCATATACTTCGGCATTGCTGCCACATTATATTTTGAATTTGTCATTATTTATATTTGTCATTATGTTTTAATAACAAAAGAGAATTCAAAAGTTTGGAAATAAGTAAAGCGAGACTCGGGTCTCAGGTAGAATTCTGAGCTGTAGCAGTTCACAGAAATAAAAGAAATACCTGAAAGACAAAACCACTAATTTCTGTATTCCTACTGGTTTTTTCTTACTGTGTATTAAAGAGCTTTTGGGGCTTTGAATGTTTGAAGGATTCTTGGGTCTGCAATCTTATACACTTTCATCTATTTGTTCCTTAATAATCTACCACTTTTGAAATACTTTACAATAGAGTTGAAGAAGTAAATCTGTTAGCATCTAGACAAATACAGACAATAATATAATTTTCAGTAAACAGAGAAACAAGCAAATACTTCAGCAATGGAAAAAGAAAGAAAATGATTATTTAAAAAAATTAGAATAATTTGGGTTTCCTGCTTTGGAACCTTCTTTCTTTTTGGTTTGGTTATTTGGGGGATTTCTTTGGGTGATTTTGTTGTTTCATTCACTTACTTTATTTCTTTGTTTTGGTTTGGTTTTTTGATTTCTGCCATATTTGCAGGTAATTAAGAAGAATCCTTATGCTGTCCTGATGTTTTTCTATCTACTTTGTTCACTGTCCCATCTATACGTAAGAGAGAAAACAGAATTGAGGAAAAGCACAGTTACTGCTGATGCATGGTCTTGTCTCACATCTCTTTCCTGATTTACTACTGCCTTCAATGAAAGGTGGGAACAGACACTAAGTCCAAAGAGAGTTTCAACAGGAAAGCAATTATCCATCTATTTTAAAAATTAACTAAGTCCAGCTATCCTACGAGCTTCATAATAATATACTGATGTTTTATGAGGCAGAAAGTGGTGCTGCTATTGGCAAGATCTATCTAAAGCTGAATTATTAGAATAACCAGAGAAATAATATCTTTTTTTCTATTAAGATATTGGCTAAAGAAGAGAAACATGATCTATTTTTAGGCTAAATTTAGTGTAGGATTTGGTATATAATTTTGCTTGATTTAGTCCTTCTTTTACAGTCTGTGAAATGTAAATGTGAATGCAATAGAATCTAAATCTAAAACCGTCTCTGAATTTGAAAGTTCCAGTGGATTCTGTGAAAAAGTTATGCAAGGAAAGATTTTTATATTGACTGAACGTGTCTGATTCTGAAAATGGTGCATCCTTTTTCTCTTTTATACCCCAGTATTAAGGTCTTTTTAATGTGCACTAGAGGTTTCTCCTTACTAATCAATGTGGTTTTTTTTTAAATTTTTAGTTAACATAATGTCTGTTCTAAAAGTTTTATCCTTTCATCCTAATGCTGTAGCATATTCCTCATTCAAAGCTAATAATGTTTTACAGCCTCTTTGTTCCCCTCGGTTTTCTCAAGGAAACCTCTTCTATTGTGGTACTGCTCAGGTTTCTATCACATATTATCATTGTCATTGTTATTAATAAGCCCAGCCTCCTGACGGCAGGGGTTAAATGACTCTTCTGAAAACTGTGTTGAATACATAATGAGGTTGGGAATTGGCATCAGAAAGTTATTCTGAAATAACACTAGTATATACTCTGTTAAAATATTTTAATGGAAGAAATGAAATAATTTCACAAGGAAATCAGCAATAGTGTGTGTGTGCCCCAGCTGGTCTTATTCTAGGTCACTGGCTTTTCAAATGTGAAAGCATAAATAGCCTTTCAAATTGTCTGTAATTTTACATGGAACTTTACTGATCTAACATGGAGAAAGTGAGTAGGAAAGCAATCTGCATTTTCATTTGAGGAAAGTGGTGTCCAAACATCTTTCAGGGTGTTTGTACATGCAGTATGATTATAACCTACACTATTGCTTCACTTTGTATGAGCCAGTTAGTCAGTCTAAATAAAATCTACTTTGCATTCATGTTCTACCTGTTTTATTTTACATTCATAAGAAACGAATATGAATGAATCATTTAAATTCAGGTCTTATCCATTCTTTAGATATGTTATATATTGTCTCATTTCCTTTTTTATTACCCTGGATTTTCATTTGATCTGCTTTTAAGGTAAGTATCTATTTGAATAATCATTAAAAAGCACATTTAAACTTGTTTTATCATATTCTGCTTTCTGCTTTGACATAATTTCTTTAACACTATTGATGCATTCTTTTCTCGTGTATTATGCATCCCTTGTGTATCATTTTGGGATAATTTTGTCTCCAGTTTACTGAAAAATCTGCTAGGGAATTTCTATGTAGTTTCACATAAGTGACATATATAAAATTTGCACAACTGGTGCCAGCTGAATTTCTTTATTTAGGCTGAAGTAATAAGTAGTTGAATAAAGGGAAAACATTTCAATTTGTCCATACCACATTCCAATTTAATTAAGAGTCAAGATCTGAAACAGAATTAAATTCTCTGCTCACAATCCACAATTCCACATAGTAAAAAACCACAGAAACTCTTGTCTTTAAAAACAGAGGATAATAGGAAATTTTTGATAACTCATAAATAAGGTGACCTTTTATTTTTTACTGGTTTTTTTAAACTGTTTCAGGCTACGAGTTTTCTAAATTTTTTGCGTATGCACATAGATGCAACTGAACTTAAATATCAGCTGAACTGGGATTACATGGTAACATAAATTACTGCAAGTACATATCATTCAAACTTTCCATGGGAAAGTGTTTCAGATGATAAAAATTAAAATTAATTAAAAACTAAATTTTGTTTAAAAAAAGGGCAAAAATATTACTCTGGGTAAGAGAAGGAATATTTAAAAACTATTTTCAAAATATTTAATCTGTCACATATGCTACAGGAGTATATGTCTAATATTCTATTTAATAAAGAATATGCTTTTTTAGAAAATACTGCTAAACTTAATCACATTTTAGAAAATGTTTCTGTTACTACTGTATTTTAGAAGATACCAAGAAAAAATTACTTTCCTCTGATACCCATGATGACCAATGCTATAAATTAGTGATAATCACCAAATATACAGATCTTATCTAGTAGTCTATCTGAGGGACACTACGGTGTACACTACCTAAAGTGTATTGGATTTTGCATAAAATACATGCTCCACTAAACTGAGGTGGTTTTGCTTGTAATGAAACATGTGGATGCTGAAAGCTTGGTTACAGGGAGATTTTCCAGCCTCAGGCCAGCATGTGTGTGAAAGCTGCACTTTCACACAGACGCTGGCTGGGAGCAGTGCTTGTGGCTCATACACTGAGCTGCGTGCTGTGAGAAAAATCAGTGAAAGAATGCAAACAAACTTTGCACCTGTTGTTTTTCCTGTTACTGACTGAAAAATATTTTGAAATGGGTGTCGGTAGTGCTCAGCCAATGATCTTAGGAGATGGTTGGTCAAGGAACCAATAACCTTGTCCCTCTCGAGTGAACCTGATTATAAATACGTGTTTGTTGTAATAATAAACAGCCCTTTCTCACCCTGGAATTTCTATGCCGCTTCCTTGTCGCCGTCCCTGAACTCAACAGTGACAGAAACACTATTCAACAGAAGTTCTGATTTTTTAGAGTATTTTCTGCCTTTATCTTTTCTGAAACAATGTAGGCTTCTTCCTGTGCCTCCCTGGATATGTTCTGCATGCCTTGTCAGTAGACTGTGGTCCTTCATGGAAACTTCTGCCCCAGTCAGGCATAGTGTGAGTGAATAAAGGGAGGGATTCCAGGAACTTTCTTGCCTCACACCTCTCCCATGTAGATACCTTGCCTCAAAGTGCAGCCAAGCACACTGTAAACATACTTATTTCCTCCCAACCCGACCACTCAGCTCCTGCCTATCTCTGGCCCTAGACACTCCTGTCAAGACATCCTTCACCTTTTTCTGTCTTTGTGACACTCATTAGCATGCCTGTACCAGGAGTGAGAGAACACAGATGGGAACATCCTGTGGCTGGATTATACATGGGCTTTGAAGGAGCTGTAAATCCAGGGCATTAAGCTTTGAAGGCATCTGTGCCATGTCTGGAAGGAGGAACTGTGATCCCTTGTTAGGAAGGGCCAGTGCTGGATGTACAACACACATGTCATATGGGTATTTTGATCCTACCCATAATTGCCTGCCTGTATTTACAAATATACAGATATATATGCATTATATACAAATGTAATGTTCCTTTTTTGCTGTTGTCTATTTTGCTTCACCCTGCTTTTTACTTGATAATCCCAGTAGCATGTTCTGCTTTCAGTCTTACTTGAACTGCTTTTCACTTGTGAGCACATTTTATCCTCCTTAAATCCTTTCTTCTTTAGACTCCATGCCTTAAACCGTCCTTCCTGCTTTCAGACTTAAAGCCTGCATCAGCTTTCAGTTGAAACATTATGTGGATGTTTGTCTCCTCTTACATTACAAGTGAATTTTGTTGTAGAGTAGCTGAGTTAATATATGTAAAGCACTTTTGTGCTCTGTTCAATTTGCTTGAATCCTAAATGGATATGGCATGCTGGTTTCAAAGATAGCATACATAGGAAACCTGATATTAACCTCCAACCATCTTGCATTCTACAACTTAAAAGACATAGACACTAAGGCATAGGCATTATGCATAGCCATAATGAATGTGCAGGACAGATCTACATTGCTGATAGATTTAGAGGTGTTACACCTGAGACATGTGTGATGAATTACCAAATTGCTCCCAATACACCTTTTAAAAGAAACCAACTTGTTCCCTGTGTAGTGATTCATTTTTTTGTACTTCTCTTGATATTTTCTTTTAAATATTTGTGTCTGTGCACTCTGTCAATGTTTTTGTGTTGTGAAAACGAGGTACACATGTAGCTTACACTGCACTGAAACTCTGGTTTGGGGTTTGAAGTGAGTTGTAAGATATGCATAAACCTTCTGGTGCAGTGCAATACTTAAGGCATGGGTAATATGTAAAATTTGAGTTAGAGGCTTCACCTCTTAGCTGAACCTTCAAGACAAAATAAGTATTTAAGCCTACTATATTGTTTATGGGGAGAAGAAGCACTTCAGAATGGGAACAGGTTTTCCTGTTGCTTTTCTTTTTAAATAGCATTCAGGGGGAAAAGTCTGGTTTAGATGAATTTTAGGCACAAATCTATAAAGGGTCTATTCAGCTCATTATACATATTCAATGAAAATCTATAATACTTATCATACTCTATTGGTCTGGCTAAGTACTAGTAAGAAAGGGTCATTATGTATTTTGTTAGCAGAACTGTTCTGCAAGAGGAATTAAGGAAATCTCACATCAAAATACCTAATAATCCAGTGGTTTGAACACTTCTTAAGTCTGTCCGCCACTCAGCTCATGTCTCTGCATCATTCTCATGACTTACTTTCTCCCTCATGACATACTTCCTCCCACGTAACAGTGAGATCGAGGGCACTTTCAGCAAGTTTGCTGACAACATCAAGCTATGTGGTACAGTCGACAGGCTAGAGGGGAGGAATGGCATCTGGAAGGACTGTGGTAGGCTTGGAATTTGTTCCTGTCCAAACCTCACAACGTTCAACAAGGCCACATGCAAGGTCCTGCATATAGGTCAGAGCAGTCCCAAGCACAAATACAGGCTGGGTGGAGAATGCATCAAGAGCAGCTCTGAGGAAAACGTTTTGGGGGTGTTGATTGATAAGCAGCCTTACATGACCCAGAAATGCACACTTGCAGCCCAGAAAGCTAACTGCATTCTGGGCTGCATCAAAAGAAGTGTGGCCAGCAGGGTGAGGGAGGTGGTTCTTCCCCTCTTCTCCCCCCATGTGAGACCCTGTCTGGAGTACTGCATCCAGGTCTGGGGCCGCTGATAAAAGAAGGACGTGTACCTGTTAGAGTGAGTCCAAAGGAGGGCCAGGAAGATGGTCAGAAGGATGGAGTATCTCTCCTGTGAGGAGAGGCTGAGAGAATTGGGGTTGTTCAGCCTGAAAAAGAGAAGGCTCTCCAGGGAGACCATACAGCAGCCTTCCAGTGACCCTACAAGAAAACTGAAGAGGGACTTTTTACAAGGGTATATAGTGACAGGACAAGGAGAATGGCTTCATACCGGAAGAGCATAGGGTTAGATGAGACATTATGAAGAAACTCTTTACTGTAAGTGTGGTGAGGTGCTGGAACAGGTTGCCCAGAGAATCACAGAATTGTTATTGATGGAAGGGACTTCTAGAAATCATCTAGTCCGACTCCCCTGCCAAGGAAGGGGACAGGTGGTTTTTGAGCAGGTGACACAGGAATGTGTCCATTTGGTGGATTTTGAATGTCTCCAGAGAGGGAGATGACATGACCTTCACAGGCAGCCTGTTCCAGTTCTCTGCCACCCTCAATGTAAAGAAGTTATTCCTCATGTTGAGGCGGAACTGCCTATATTTTTTTCTGGCCATTACTCCTTGTCCTGTCACTGGGCACCACTTGAAGAGTCTGGCACTGTCTTCTTGGCACCCACCTTTCAGATATTATAGTTGTGGATGCCCCATCCCAGGAAGTGTTCAAAGTCAGGTTGAATGGGGCTTTGAGCAACCTGTTCTAGTGAAAGATGTCCCTTGCTGTGTCAGGGGGTTTGTAACTAGATGATCTCTAAGCTCCCTTCCTACCCAAACCATTCAGTAATTCTATGATTCTCTTCTGTTCTACAACAATACGTCTATACATCTGCTCTGAACAATTTAATAGTACAGTTCTCTGGTAATCACTGCTCTTTCTGTTCCTTGGGAGTGTGGAGGCTGTCTTCAGAGCTGTTAAGATTTCTTAAATTTCAAGGTCACTGCTAGGTAGCTTTGGTCTTACAAAAGAATCTCACTAGCTAAGGCACAGAACTAAGCAACGAGTATTTGGGTGAAAAGGCAATAATCAGACTAATGATCATAGGTGTGATAGCTAAACTTTGTGTGATTTCTTTTGAAAATATTTGTAAGGATCTATCACTTTCCAGACAGGAGAGGAGAAAAAAAGAAAAGGAAAACATATTGTTTTCCTATGCATATTACCATTTCTTGATCTTGTTGATGCTAATGGAAAGGGGCAAGCTGGTTACAAAATTGATTATCTCCTTCATCTTTGGTCTACAGAGAATTATCTCCAGTCAAGGAATAACCCTTTTTGTTTGCAAATTTTGTCATTTCTGTCATTCTTATTTGCAATATGCTAAAACTTAGCCAAATATACATTTTGCATTATTGCATGTTTTTAACATGACACAACATGTTTGAGGGAAAAGTGTGTGTCATTATTAAATCCTGAAGAGCTGTCCAGTTTGTGTTCTCAGAATAAGATTTATCTCTTCTTCAAAAAATGACAAGGAAGTTAGGCAATTTAAACATATGCATTTTAATCTGCATAGTTTATGATTTCCCAGCAGTAGCTTCCCTCTGGAATGTTCATAGTTTTCATTTAATATTTGTGTCTTAATAGTGACAAAATAATTCCTCCTCTCTTCCCCTTGCCTTGTCTTGTCTCCTGCCGTTTCTTCTCTCCTTGAACCTAATGAAACATAATTTTCTGGTTTCAGTGGGATCGGAACTTTTTTCCTACATTTGAATAAAATATGGAAATACACAAAGCATTTATGGTGCTGGAAGAAAATTGACTTAGTGCTCCATACATACCTATATTTCTGTGAATGGTTGCTCTATCCATTTCAGAAATAATAAAGATTAATTTTAGTCCCAAGAGGACAGACAAAAAGTCAGAGATGTCACGCCAGAAAGGATGTCATGGAAGTCGTCTTTGTCTGATCTTCAGTCACACAAAAACTTGTAAGGTTACAGCTCCTTAATCCCAATGTCCTGAAACAAAACCCAGAAACAAGACCTGCTTCCTGAGCAAAGATGTGTAAACCTCAGTGATCTACTTGCTGGTAGGATGGGGAAAATTCCGTTTTTTTCTGAAGGAAAACCATAAATATTAAAAAGTATGTTTATGAGACTCAGTTTACAAAAATGTATGAGAACTACTGGTTTTTTTTACTATTGCATCATTCTTTCTTCTCTCCCAGCTGCCAGCTTTCCACTTAAGCATGTATGTTAAGATAAAGAACAATTTGTCCATGAATTACACCATCTTTAGAATAATTTGAACTAAAAGGTAGAATTTTAGGAATGCTGTTAATTGAAAAGCTGTGTCAAGCCTGCAAGTTTCTTTCCTGAAATAGGATAAAAATTGTCAGCATTCATGTCACTCTGGAGAATCACTGGCAGAATATCACTCCAGCCCAAGGATGTTGCATAACCCTCTTCAGAATAAGCTTTTTTTTTACAAACACTTTTGCTGACTTGTGATGATTTATATTCTAAAGATATGCAAACCTTTTACATAGTCATGAAACAGAGGAAGGATCCTTCCATCCATTAGATTCAGAGTGCAGTTGATGCCTGCTTCAGCCCCATCTTTATGCAAAGGAAGTTTTCTCCTTTTGTTGATCCATGAAGTAAATTTTGCATTTCAGAAAGGGAACAGCACAAAAGATACCGACAAGAAAGAGGCCTGATAAGTGCAGAAGTTAGGAAATTTTTCTTTTCTAAGAGCTTTAAATCTGGTTGAATTTTTTAAAGTAAATGTGTTGAGACTAGTGCAGTGAAAACAAGGTAACTTTTAATATTGGAAGAAAAGAATGAGGGAAAACCTTATCAGACAAGGAGCTTTTCACATGCTGAGGAATTAAAAACACATTTTATATCTTTAAAAATGAGTCAAGCTATTGTGTCAAGTTGCAAAAAGGATAAGATGACTCAGATAAAAATGAATTTTAAAGTGAGCCAGATGCCACAATACAGGTGATTCAGAAAATAGTACTTCCTCAGACATGTCTTCCACCAGCAAAATGTTATTAAATATTTTAATACATATGGCTCAATTTATTGAGAGTGGCTTTGTGTCCCTGTCTACCATGTTCTAGAAAAGAAATACCAAGGCTATCAAACTATTCTCACATGCTCATAACAATAAACATTTTAAATATAAATATTAATAATGACCTTTCAATCAAATCTGTAAATCAGAGAAGTTTTCAAGAAAAAAACCCCCAAAACTATTGGCGTTAATGAAACAGGAATAGTATCCCTCCTCAACTGAGTATTTTCCTACTGAGTTGTGTGCTTGTATACATTCCTGTTGTTCACACTCAAAAATGCATTTAAAATACCTTAATATAGGAAATTATTATATTCTGTATAGTACATTATGATTCTATCCTTAATGTATAGATGTTTTATCAGCATCGCTTTTACACATTTCCTTGGTTACATGGTCTTTATTTCTTCTGCTCCTTAGTGATACCTGTGACTTTAAACAAGTAAAAGGCTCTTGTCATGTGGTTTGTAAAAGCACCATAGGCATTTTGGATTAGATTCCTGAAAGATAAGGCATTTTCTTCATGACAGTATGAACTTCTGTAGGAATTAGCAAAAATTCTGTCATTTACATTATATTCCAAATATTCAAGCTTTCTTCTTTTTTTCTTAGAAGTCTTTGAAAGGAGAAAGTAGAAAACTAAATGTAACTTTCTCTTACTTGTGTGCCAAGCAGAACACAAGTGCTCCAGAGTGGAAACTTAAATTCATATTGTCTTGTCTATTTTTCAATAATAGCCTCTGCATTTTCTAAATGTTATACATTTATTAAATAAGTAACAATACCATATTTATTTAATTGTTTCATGTCACTTAGGTAGAAACTTGCCATACAAGAAAACTGAAAACTGCATGTAGGATGTTCCAGTCCCTATTCTAATAGAAAATCTCTTTTTGAGCAGAATACATAAAGAGACCTTACTTTTTGCACTCCATTATACAACAGCCTCAGTTTCAAGGGAACACTGCTCTTCTGGTAATAATTTCTCAAACAACTCAGCATGTTTACATGCTTAAAGGGAAATTACTTAAATCTGCTATCTTTAAAAACACTGCATTTTGTTACTGGAAGACTGCAAAAATTGAATTCTGAATCAATAAAATGAAAAACAATATATGTAAGTAATATCACATACTGCAAGCTTTAATCTGACAAAAGTCAGGACAGCAGTTTTGATGATCATATTTATTCAGAGAATGGAAACCTACTGCATATGGCCTCATTTTTCCAGAAAACATACTCATGTATTTATCTGTAAGTTACCCCTCTGGGTTTATCAAATCCCATCTGTGTACACAGCAAACATTTATCTTATTGAAAGGCAGGGTTATGCTTTTATGCTGTTTGTTTTCTGAGGCATCAGGACTTGTAAGGAGAAAAACACAACTGGGATGACTGTTTCCACACTGAAGTTCTTCTACAAGGCCTCTGTTCCCCAAGTTCTCAGAATTTATTTCATTTCAAGTGTTTGTTGTATTCCTACAAAAATATTTCTATTTTGGAAGTTTGACTACATGATGACAAGTGGAACAGCATCAGCAGGAGAGATCTGAACTATGTATACACCAGCAAATGATGTGGTTGAGCTGGAATGGATTTACGCACTGGAATACTGGGAGCTGAGAACCTCATGTCCATGTAATTTCTGAGAGGATACTTCAGGCTGGTTTCAGTGCAGACTCATGGGCTGACTAATTTATAATCCTGGATTGATTGCATTTTCCAATTTAATCTCATATGTAAAAAAATCAGCTGATGCAGTCTAAGAATGCTGCACAATGTGAACTGAAGAGAATATAAGTGGATTCAAATTCAAGATTCACTTCTGAAGAACATTTTTGATTTGAACTAGGAAAATATAGTAACACAGATGCAAAGAGTCCTGAATTCAGAACATTATGGCATTCCTAAGTCATAGGACACTGGTTAAAAATCACTGTCCTGAATCACAGAAGGAAGAGTATTTAAAATCTGGTTACAACTTTTAGGTGAACTGTTGTTCATTCTGAGATAGGGCTGTCTGGGACATAACTTGTCAGCAAGATAAATAACAAAATAGATATACTGGAAACAGCAATTTTATCATGCTTGTTTCTGACTTGCATGGGGAAAGTTATGAATGCCTCGGAAAAATATGTTCCTTGAAAGCTCGCGTCCTTGTGATGATTTGGTTTGTTATGTGGGTTTTATTGTGGGGTTTTTTTCAGTTGTTTGGTTTTAGTTTTGAATTTATTAAAATAAATTTCCAAATACTACTTAACACACTGAACTTTCAATTCTTAAATTTGAGACCAAATAAAAGTGGAAAACTGGCAGCATTATTAGAATTCTCTTGTGGGCAGCACCACGTTCTGTTCATCAATCTGCTGTACCCATTCTCTTAGCCCTCACTGGGAAATTAAATAATCCTGACTGACAACTGACACATTAATTGCCTTTGAGGGAGCACACCTTTAAAAAGCAGTAATTTAAAGTCTTCTGCTTTGGTGGAAGAACCAATTTGCAGCATCATCAGTCAGGGTTTTGACATGTAACTTTGCACTTGCCATTTTGTTAATAAAGAATCACACTTGAATCCTGAGAGAGTGTTTCCCTAAAGAGAAACTTAGATGTCTTTGTGAAATTAAGATGACTTTGATAGGGACATGTAATGAATGTTTAAATGAGTTATTAACCTTTCATGACTTCAATGAGTGTTACTGCAAGACAATTCATCATTATATTGTCATAAACTGCAAAAAGGTGAATATCACAGTAAGATCCATTTCTTTAAAAGTTTGTTTCTTGCTAGTTTTGTGCATAACAAAACCAGGTTCTTGTGTTTTTAATGTTTGGCAAACTGCATGAAAGAAAGATCTTGACAGTAACTTTTACTACAGCTAAGGAAATAAATGGAAATTTTAAAAAATTAACCCAGCAATTAATATTTTTGAGTATTTAATTCAGGACAGATTTTTCCGCACAGTTTATTAAGTCAAGAATAGTTATATCATGTTCTCTTCTGTCAAAGATAGTCTATGTATGTAAATCAATTTATCTGAAAACAACTTCCTTTTTTCTTATCCTATGTAAAATATTGATGAAATGGAAAATTTTAAGAATTTTAAAATTTAAAATTGTCAAATTCAAACACATGCTCACATTCTGAGGTCATACCATTTTCAATGCTGTACGGTTCTATTTTTTTTTTTAGTTAGGTGCATTCAAAAGTCACTTTTGAGGAATGAACTAACTTGTTTGATCAGGTTTTGTTTTGTTTTCATAAGCCTCACTACAAGGCAGTTTTGATAAATTTTCTTTTAAACCTATTTAAAAATTGTTTGATTACCTTATGACTTGGAAAATAGAAAAAAAATCATGTAAATTCTTTTCAGGAAGTACAGTCTTCCATGAAGAAAAAAATCTACACTTACCAATAAACTTTTGCAGTTTTTAAGTGTATTTAGAATAGGAGTTAATAGCAGGCAAACAATTGCTTTTGAATAGTTTATAAAGCATGTCGTGTCTTTAGATCCTCTGTTGATATATCTGCAGTTCTAGGAAATCAGATATGTTCTTTTAAAAGGTAAAATTATATCTTACAACAGTAAGAATGCCTGTTTCTGGGGCAAGCTACACACATTCTTCAATTGTCATTATATTGGTGGAAAAGTGTCTTAAGTCAATAGTTTCTTTTATTGACTAAATCCAATTCATACTAAGAAATCCTTATATTAAATTATAATATAACAAGATATTACAGAATTCTTTATTCATTCATTTTCAAAATATTATTTTAAAAGAAGTTGAGAAATTGCTAATACTTTGAGGATATAAAAGGCTGTTTCATTTAGAAATACACTGTAAGTATACAGCAAAAATATATTGGGAAAAGCAAGTGACGTGCAAAACACAATGTTGAGAATTAAGACTTTAAGCAATAACACAAAGAAGCTTTTAAGACTGGAAATGCACTGTTTTGGGCAGGTGACACTTACTCTCCAAGAGCTGTAAATTATTATATGCAGTATGAAAGTGGAATCAAACAAAGATACAAGATTATTTTCCACAAAAGGAGCTATATGTCCATTTGACACAATTCTGTGACAATTACCAAAAAAAATTGTGCCCTTTCCTGTAATGTGTTTGCTCTTATTATTTTTTGTCATCATGTCAGCAATTTCAAATTTGAAAGTTAAATCATGGGAAATTGTCACAGTAGTAGTTCATGCAGCGTTAGAAGTACATTTATGTGATTGTTTTAGTAAATGGCTCATTGAAAAAGTATTTTCTGCTCAGTTGAAAGTTTTGCTGAAGGGATTAAAGCATATGAATCTGAAATACAAATTCAAGTTATTCATGTGTAAAAATTGAACTTTCCCTGATATATTCTTAATAAAAATATTCACTAGGTTGAATATGAACTAGAATTTTGTGTTTATTTCATTTTACCATTGGCAATAAAATTAATGCAACTTTATGCCATTTAAATACTTAAAATTTAGCTAAAACAGAAATATACTTAAATAAAAAAAAGAACTACTTACATATTATAGAAATTATTTTCTTTAAAAATTGTCATATCAATTTCTTATGCACAATGATCTCATATATATTATGTTCTGTTTATTCTAAAGCAAAACATAAGAATAAGAAAAAAAAGCAATATTTCTCTCTGAATTTTAATAAGATTAATTTTTTTACAAAGTAATTGTGAATGCATAAAAAGGTACTCTAAAAATATTGAAGGTATTTTGGCTCAGAATATGAAATGTCTGGGATCATCATCAGAGATATGAAAACTCCAGGGAATTGTTTTATCTCTACTCTTTACACCTGTAACACAAAGTAAATAAAAAGTTTTGTCATAGATATGCATATTTGCATATTCAAGATAGTTTTGATATTACTATCATCCAGCTGCACCCAGAACTCAAAGGCTATTGCAAATCATCATATGCAAAAAGACTGTCATTGCGTTGTCACAAGTAATCTGATTTACTTCTCTTTTTTTTACTAGCTGTTCCAAACTGTAATTAACTTTCATATGAAATGGAGATTCAGTCCTTTAAGATATCTTCATAGCTGATAATGTGCAAAAGGTTAAGCCACTGCATTAGTAGAAAAGAAATAATGGGTTACAAAATACAGTGAACTCTGAACCATTAAGGTTGTTTTGGTAATATACACAGAACCATCTCCTACCCATGGCTGTGACTAACCAAAGGGCAACACTGTTTTGTTTGGAGATTTTTGTAAAGCCAGTATCTAGTTGTCTCAACATGATATCTGAAACTGGGTAGCATCTAGCATCTCTAATGTAGAGTTTCAGAGTAAGACTCATAAAAATGACAATTATTTGTGATTTTTGCCTTGTTAATTGGCCAAGACTGTAATAAACCACAGCTTTCTTACCCAGTCTACCAGGAGTTGTCAGAGTCAGGACACACTGTCTGCTGTCTCAGCCTGATTGCTGGGGTTTGTATGTGAGAACAGCTGCACAGAAGAAGCCTGGGAAAGGAGAGAGCAGTGTGCATGTGCATGTGTTGTATGCACAGCAGTTGGAGTTCTGGAGCCACCACTTTCTCTCAAGTGCATTCTTGATTACACATCACGTGTAGGAGAAATGTGCTAGAAGTTTGAATTTAGTTTCTACAGGGAACAGGCATCTGCTGGTTCTTAGCACTTGAACACTTGCTTTTGCAGCTTTAATAATGTATTTTCAGGATAGTTTTTTTTAATGTTCTTTCATATAGGTAAGTAATAACATTTTTAGGACCCCAACTCAACTCACTGGATCAAAAAAACTGATCTGCTTATTTGTTTTTGTTGGAGGGAATAGACAAAAAGCATAGCCTAACTTCTTCCTTGGAGGTCTGGTTCACTAGAGAGATGAGAGGATGGAGGACTTTTTGTACTGCAAATGAAAGCCCATGTTGTTGCATGGATGCACCAAAGTCAAAATTTTTGATTGTAGAGATGATGTGAATTTTCATTCTGTTGCTCATAGGGCTCAGACAAATGAAAGATAGTGACTCTTGCTAAAGTATAAAAGCTGGAGTAGACAACTGGGTTACCTCGATGGCATCATGATGGAGGAAATCATGGGTTAAATTCTTTTCTCACAGTAATTTACTGTGGAAGACAGTTGTTAAGACATCTTATCTCCTGGACATCTCTAGGATAACTGCAGAGAATGAGCTCTGTTCTTATATGCTGAAATAGATAGGAAGAAAATGATAGCATAAAGAAACTCAACAGATTTTGATTTGTGAAGAAAGCTATAGTAATCTTTTCCTGTTTTATGAGACTTATTTTCATATGCTTTATTTCTCTCATGCCTTTCATTTTCCTGTAGTTATTATTTTCATTAGAAATCAAACACAGAGACAGAATATTATTTCATGGGTGTTGGTGCATCTTCAGCAAAATTGTACAAGAAAAACTTGGTCCAATGACTCTGGGAAACTTTCATTAAATGGGAGTTTGCCCTGTAGCAGATTTGCAAGCTGTTCAAATTTCTGCTAAGTTAAGTCAATCAATCTCCATAACAAGAAGATAGTTTTATGGAATGCCTGAGGCCCTCTGATTCCCTGATGGTTTCTATAGGGCAAAAAAATCTCAGGTTTGGTCAACTTGTTCAGTTAAAAATGGTCCACAACAATATAATCAGAATTCCTGACATCTTTGTCTGTGATAAGGAAAAAATTACTTTCTCTTACTTTAAGCAAAATATTTTCTTTGTTCTTTCTATGTTGTACCACACTGTTTCCAAGGCAGCCCAAGGCACTTCAACTATGCCCCCTGTTCACCTAGCAATTTGCAACTGCCTTATTTTGACAAATAGTATTTCAAAGGAGATTTTGATAAAAATTGTTCTCAATTTAAGTGGAATATAGAAACACATACAGGCTTTCTGCATGAAAGAAAGTCTGAAGACCATAGAAATTTAGAATTAGAAAAAGAAGGGGATGGGGAATTCTGAACTGTTTTTTCCAGGTTTAAGTGAAATATATTTTCCACAGGTCTTTGTCATTCTGCTTTGTGAGACCGAAGGCAAAAGCAAAAAAGAAACCCTAAAAATACTGAAGTCTTTAGGGTTTGCATCCTTGATGTATGGGAAGCTTAATTTCTGGTACAAAATCAGAGAAATTCTAGCCATATTGCTGAACCAAATGGATGTAATGTTTTAGTGGGAATTCAGCTGTTTGAAACAAGGAAACTTCAGGTATACTGTGTTAATACTTGTCTTTCCAAGCTGAAAGATTGTAGATTGACCTTGGCTGGATGCCAGGTGCTCACCAACTGCTATCACTCCCCTTCCCAGCAGGACAGGGGAAAGAAAATAAGATGGAAAATAACTTGTAGGTTGAGATAAGGCAGTTTACGAAAGCAAAAAAGCAAAAGTTTGAACTTGCATAATCAAAGAGGAAAAAAAAGTTTATTCTCTACTTCCCATCAGTGAGTGAGGTTTATCCATGTCCCAGGCAGCAGGGCTTCAGCACGTGGAGCAGTTGCTCCAGAAGGCAAACACGGCAAATAACAAATACGCTTCCAATTCCTCCTCCCTCCCTTAACCTTTATACCTGAGCTGATACCCTACAGCACGGAATATCCTCTTGGTTAATTTGGGTCAGCTGGCCTGGTTGTGTCCCCTCCCAGGACCTTTCCCACCCCCAGCCCCCTGATGGGGCCGGGATGTTGGGGGACAGCGCTGATGCTGTGCCAGCCCTGCCCAGCAGCAGCCAAACCCTGGAGAGTTCCCAGCTCCTTTCCAGGTACCAGTGCAAAGCACAGCACTGAGAGGGCTGCTGGGGGAAAATGAACTCCAGCTCAGACAATACAAAGAATCATAGCCTTAATGGAGGAAAGAGCATATTGATGCAAAGTAATATCCTGTATTTGATATACTATGGGAGTTTGATAATAGAACTGAAGCAATTCTAACAACAATTAACCCCCGATTTTTCTAGTCATTGATGAGCATATGTCACGTTTGCAGATGGAGGTATCACTAGGGTGGTTTTGTTGCTGCATGTATTGAGGCTTGCTCTCAGTGCAAGATGAAAAATTTTATCTGACTTCTGTATGAGAACCCTGATATTCTGATTCTTTTCTCGAGTCTCTTCCACTTTTATTAATGCAGAAATCACTGTTCTTCAGTTTTCTTTGTTCTTTGTTTTTCCTGTTTCTTCCCCTTCTTCCTGCCTTTTTTTTTTCCTCTCCCTCTCCCTCTCCCTCTCCCTTTCCCTTTCCCTCTTCATCCCAGCACTCTGTTAAAATACCCAACAGCCATCTATCTGGTGGCTTCCTGATTAATACGTACATAAATTTGCTTTTCCATTCCTCTTTCTATATGTAAGAGCAAAATCTGGTTATTTGTCTTCAAAGGACAAAGACAAGACAGTAGGGTTTTTTTTATTATGCCACCTTTCCCTTTCAACTATGTCTTTAAACAGTTTTAAGACATCTTCAGAGCATGCCTAAAAAGCCCGTAGTAGGAAGTTAAATGGTCATACATTCTTTTTTAATCTTTATGGTTTAATTATTTTTCACCTCCATATAAAGCAATTTTTAGGAAAACAGAACTGTTAATTTCAGGTTCTTACAGGAAGATATAGAGAAATGAGGATCTGCCTAGAAGTGGATCATTTTGTCTCAGCTAAGAGTTCTCAAAAAATCCCCATCTGGCCATGTGAAAAGCCAAAACTGAATTTTATTCCTGGGGAGGTCTGCATGTCCTATGGTTTTTTTTGGTGTTTTTTTTTTTTGTTTTTTGTTTTTTTGTTGTTGTTGTTGTTGTTGTTGTTGTTGTTGTTTGTTTGTTTGTTTGTTTTGTTGTTTTTTGTTTGGTTGGGTTTTTTTAAGTTAATACTACAATTTTGGCAATCCAAAGAGAAAAAAAACTTCTCTATTTTTCTGATCATTGAAGTGACAGGTTTGAGGAACACAAAGTATAGATAAGAGTATATGAATTTCTCTTCTAACAACTTTGTAGCTTGAAATGTTTACATCTTCTATGGTAGCAAACCCTTCAGTTATTTTGCAGGGATGATGTTTCAGTTGGTTGTGCTCTTGGCTATATCTAGCAGGCATTTTATTCTTCAGCGTAATTTTTTTTTTTTTTTTTTTTGCCTGTGAGTTTAAGACTTTAGGTTCAAATCTTATAATGAAGAAGAAATTAATTTAGATTTCCTACTTTAACCCCTAAGGAAAAATGGACTAGTTGTATGTTTTCTTTTCTCTACTCTTAGAGTAATATGGATGATGAATGCCTGACTTGTGAACCTGGTGGAAAGTTGCTGAGAACCATAGAGCCAGTCATTCCATAATTTCAACAGGTAGATGTTATAGCATGTCTATGAAGACAAAAAAGGCATGATCCCTTATTGAAATACCAGATAGATACTTAGGTGTTTTAGGAGGGGAGAAAAGCTGCAAAACGTCTTTTAGGGGATCTCAATTTTGATTGAGATCCCTGCAGAGACAAGTTTTGTGCTAAAAGGCTCTGATCTATGTGCACAGAGGAACACAGAGGCACAAGGACAGGCGGAGGCACCTCAGCAAACCAATCAGAGAAAATTTCTATCTCTGAGTCCTGAAGGTCTGTCCCAGGAGGTTTTCCTTCCCATGGACTAGGTTACACCCACCACCATAAGACAGTGGGAGCTTCTCTCCAGGTCACTTTTTGCACTGAGTATGGTGAATGCCTAGGTGTATGGGACACAGTATGGAATCCAGAGGAAGAATATTTTGGGAATGTACAAGAATTAGTATGGGATGCTTGGGGGGAGCGTGGTGGGTTGACTCTGACTACCAGGTGCCTACCAAAGCTGCTCTATCACTCCCCTCCTCAACTGGAAACAGGTTCATTGGTCAAGATAAAGACAGGGATAGATCACTCAGTGATTACAGTCATGGGAAAAACAGATGTGGGGAATTTAGTTTAATTTATTACCAATCAAATCAGAGTAGAAGGATGACAAATAAAAAATAAATCTTAATAACACCTTCACTCACCCCTCCTTTTTTCTTGGGCTCAACTTCACTCCCAGTTTTCTCTACCTGCACCACCTTCCCAGCAGCACAGAGGGATGAGGAATGGGTGCTGTAATCAGTTCATCATACGCTGTCTCTCTCATTCCTTCCTCTTCAGGGGGAGGACTCCTCACACTCTTCCCCTGCTCCAGCATGGGGTTCATCCATTAGGAGACCATCAGAAACTTCTACAGCATGAGTCTTTCCACAGGCCCTGCTCTTCATTAATTGCTTCAGCTTGGGTCCCTTCCCCACACTGCCATCCTTCAGGAACAGACTTCTCCAGCGTGGGTATCCAGTGGGGTCACAAGTCCTTCCAGCAAACCTGCTCCAGCCTGGGCCCCCCAGTCCATCGGGGACAGGTCCTGCCAGATGCCTACTCCAGCACAGGCTTACACGTGTGTGTATCTGTGTGCCTTGGGGCTTTGAGTGCCTGGGTGACAACAGCTGAGACAATGAGGACGTAAGGGCTAATTAGCACATAGACTGTAAGTCCAACTCCTGGGGAAATGTGTATTATACAGATACAGATACAGTATCTATAGACATGTACAGAGATGTATTTCTCACTAATGCATCTTCAGCCTGCTCAGCCTGTGAGTGGAACAGGATACAGCCATTGATGCTGTTTCTACTTGCATAAATGCTGTGTTTTCTGTCTGTGCTGATCTGTGTGGCTTGCCTGGGGGATAAATACGTGTAAAAAAATACATGCATTTGTCTATGTACATATTGAGAAAATGTGCCCAATCTTGCTGCTGGAGCTGAGGCCGCCTTGGTTTTGTTGGGCTACTCACAGTTCAGCAATCCCTAGCACCCACATGACTCTAGCCAGAGGGTGTCAGGACTATAAATGCTTTCACTGTGACCCTTCACTAAAACTGTAGATCAATAACACCTATAGGACACTTCTTGACTCCCTTCAGGTATGGGCTTCTTACTGTGTAACACAGTTTACAGGGCTCCTTTGTACGCTCTTTCTCCTTTGATACCCACACCCTTAAAACTGGAAGTACAAAGGAAAAAGGAGTATTTTTTTAAACAATGTTTTGAACGCACTTTCAGCTGAATGGCTGTATTTAAAATCAGAAATTGACAGTTTATGTTGGCTAAAAGTATTTCCAATGCAGAATATAAAGTCTTCAAAGACAGAAGAATGTTACAGACTTTCTCTTATGATTCATTCTCAGCTGTCTGTGGGAACTTCTTTTAACTATCAGGGATTTCACAACACAGTTCCTAAATGTAGATCCAGCCAGGCTTTTTTGTAAATGACAAACTTATTCCTAAAATGAATATGGTTTCATGTCCATTTCGCAATACAAAATATACAGATATATGCGACTAGGGTTGAAATGTAAGGTGCAGTCTCATCCTACTGTGATGCGTCTTACAGAATCTTCCAGTCTTAAAAGTGTGGTTTTTAAAATAATTTTAAGTTAGTGGTATTAAGTGCTTTCCCTTCTCTTGGTCATGGTTGAGTCCTGCGTGGCAACTAAGCCCCTTGGAGCTGCTTGATCACTCCCCACTGGTGGGGTGGGGAAGAGAATACAAAGAGTAAAAGTGAGAAAACTCATAGGTTGAGATGAAAACCATTTAATAGGTAAAGCAAAATCTAGGTGAGTAAGCAAATCAGAACAAGAAATTAATTCACCACATCCCATGGGCAGACAGGTGTTCAGCCCTCCCCAGGAAAGCAGGACTCCTTCACACCTGATGTTCACTGGGGAAGACAAGCACCATGCTTCTGAACTTCCTCCTCCTTCTTCTTCCCCCAGCTTTATAGGCCGAGCATGATGTCACATGCTCTAGAATATCCCCTGGGTCACTTGGGGTCATCTGTCCTGGCTGTGTCCCCTCCCAGCTCCTTGTGCAACCCTGGTTTCTGTGCTGGCAGGGTGAGATGAGGAGCAGAAAAGGCCTTGACTCTGTGCAAGCACTGCTCAGCAATAAGAAAAACATCCCTGTGTTACCAACACTCTTTCCAGCACAAATCCAAGACACAGACACATACTAGCTACTGTGAAAAAACTAGCCCTATTTCAGCCAAAGCCAGCACACACTGGCAAATAAGGGAGAAGGCAGGGAACTTTATAATGCTAAAAGGGTTTATGCAAACTAAAGCCCTTTTGAATATTTTGGTACAAAGGTCACTAGAAAATACTTATGACCACAAAGTAGAGAAAAGATGAAATCATGATTCTTTTATAGACTTAGTTGGAAGAGCATCATGCAAAACTTTATATAATTCATTACTTATTAACTTAAATTAGAAATAGGGGAAATCACAGAATTGCAGCATGAAAAGTTCTGTGACTCTTAATTCCACTCTAGCCAATCACTCAATTTCTCTTATTTTGATCAAATCACAGTGTCTGAACATGTATGTTTATACATCTTCCCTAATTTCCAATTTTCTCATTAATCTAACTTTCACATTCTCCTAAAGGTAGCTTTGGAATATAAAATGGATGCTCTGAACACTACAATGGAAGAATTAAAGCCATCATTTATTTAACAATTTAACAGGACAAAATTTGATAAGGAGAAGCTGAGGGACTTGCTTGGCTGAAAAAAGGGGCAGCTTTAAGGGAGCTGAACAGCACCTTTCTATTATTAGGGAGAAAGTCATCAAGTCGACAGAGCCAGGCCCTTCACAGCAGTTGAAGGCAGGATAAGAAGAGACAATGGATATTCATTGAAATGAGGGTTGTCATAAACAACAGAAGGAATGCCTAATCAACTGGATATATGGAGAAATGTCTTCACTATGTGGATAATAAAGCCTTGAAGTAGGTTGTCCGAAGAAAGATTTTTTCCCCAAGTTTCTGTCCTTAGGTGTTTGCCCAACTATATAAATCTCTGAGCAATCTGATTTGATCTCACTACTTCCCTCTGATCTGAGACATTTTGACTAAGGTTCTCTTCACTCTGAGTTATCCTATCATTCTGTGAGTTACACTGAATGTCTTCCCTGAATATCTGAAAAACATTTTTCTCTCTGCAGAAGATTAGTTAAAGGTGTTTTGAGCTTTCTTTAGGGAAGTATGGTAAATGCTAGAGTTTAGGTTTCATTGTTTGGTTTGGGTTTTGGTGTGGGTTGTTTGGGGGTTTCTTATTTTTTTGTTTTGTTTTGGGTTATTTTACATTTTTTAGTTACATTGTGAATGCTGTGTTTTGTGAAATCAGATTATCAAACTGGTGAATTTATGTGATACACTGGATCAGTCAGTAACCCCACATTCATGGACAAGCCTCAGAGCTGTAATTCCAAAAAAGGCACAACTACCAGCAGGCAAAGTCTGTTTACATTGTTTTGGAAATCCTAGCTTCCTGTTGGATAGCAGTCTATGCAACAACTTTTATGGTCATGGTCAAAAATCTCATATTGCAGGAGTTTATGGCACAATCTAAAACAGGACTTTTAGAGCCCAAAGCACGAGGGATGGACTGGCAGGGAGGGAAGTGTAAAAAGAGAAAACAAGAAAGTCTACGTGTTTCTGCTCTCAGCAGTCCTAGCAGCAGAAATTGCTGGATTGAGCTCCAAGTGGAACAGCTGATCACTGTCCCTCTCATACTGTTTTGCCACCTTGGCAATTTGCTGCTTGAATTGTTGCCGGAGGGAGTCTTTCAACTGAAAGAGAATGGAAGAGGCATTTGAGATCCTAATCCCTGACAAGTGAATATATTTTACATTAAATATTGAAAAGCAGAAGCAGTCATGGAAACAAAGACCACATCCCCAGGCCACTTTTCCGTAAGAAGTTTGTCTTGTATGTTGTACTCTCTCTGAAGAATACTCTTGTTTGTTTATTTTTACCATTTCTGTCTTCATTCACAAGACCTGTTTAGATGAGTAGACTCAGAAGGAAGATAAGGAAATTGAACTTTGAATGGCATTAAAGATTTTTTATTTTCCTCCAGATTCCTCTTGAATCACTGGATAGGGTTGTGCATCTTAATTTAGGAGGACCAAAAAATTTTCAAAGATATGTAGAGGTGACTTGTGGTGAATTGGTGGAGCAAGTATACACTTATATTGGAGAACATCAAATCAAACTCTTTCTATTCTACTCTCTAGCAGATATCTAATGGTGCATTCCTCATGCTAGGTGTGTTATTTAAGTACATTTTAGCTGGCACCCATTGAATATATAGATGTATTCCCAGTCCCATGGACATAAATACCCAGAAGCTGTATGTAGACAATTTAAAAGTCTGCAGTCCATTAAGGAGTTGGTTTGAGTTTTAACACTTCTGAGCTGTGCAAGGACTTTTTTAAAAATCTCAGTTTTACATTGATGTGAATAATTTTGAATCCATCTTTGGAAGTTTAATTTTTTTTTTTTTTTTTTCCCTCCAGGGGTAAAGTTAGAGGAAACTGAGAAATTATATTCACATTCCAACACAAATTATAATGATGCGGAAATTACAGAGTAAAATGCAGCTGCTACTCCCTGGCAAACTTGAGACCTAATACACAATGATTCCCCATACTCGTAACCTGCAAATTTAAGCACCTGCTAAGGGGGATGCAATAGGGGGTGGAGTGGAGTGGGAACATCAAGACCTGGCTCTGCTGAAATCCTTTCAGGGAGAGGACCTCAATGGTTCTTTGCAGCTGCTAAACTGCATAGCACCTGTCAGCCACGGGAGATAGGAGAAGATGTCCTGCTGCTGAGACAACAACGGTGGTGAAATCGTTCTTGGATGAACTTGGTTCATTTTAATCTAATTGTAATACTTAACACACCTCCATCCCAAAGTTACTGGCCTTCAAGGTACAACCCACCTTGCTGAGCATGCGTTCTACATTTCTTGGACTATGTCTTTAAGAGAGAAGAGAGAGAATTTTACACCAATCAGTAACAAAGGTATGTATGACCGGAGTGACTAAAGCTCCACCTAAATATGAAGAAATAGTATAAAAGTAAGTTGAGAATGGGTAGGGAAAACTCCATCATAACTTCTGGGATCACTCAATGGCCTGAACCTCTCTTCAACCTTGGAGGAATGCCTATTGGGTGAGAACCACACTCTATGTGTGCTGAATATTTTTATTGGGGGTTAGAGCTGGTCTGTGCATTGCTTTGAATTTGTTTTTGCACTCAGATACTATCACCAGGAATCCCCAAACCTTAACCTGTCATAATTTTCTATTAACAAAGAGTGTTTCATAAACTGTTAGTGTGAGTCCCTCACAGGTGCGTGTAGCCACCGACAGCAGGTAACATACTAGAATAAAGTGTTAGACCCACTGAGGGGTCTTAAAGTGAAAAGACCCATGGAGAGATCTCCCTTATGCTGTTGGTGTGTGTCCCTGAGTATGTCAGTCACACCGCCCTGCAACCCAGCAGTACTGCTCAGTGACGTGTCCCCATAACAGAACACTGACAGACACAGGCACAAGGGTCTCACCTTTCCTGGGGCACTGACAGACAAAGCAAACTCTAAGGGTTGAGGAAATGTCCCCACACGAAGGGTCAAAGAAGTCTCCCTTTTCACGTGACAAGTGGGGAAAAAAGTTTTGGTGAAAGGTCTTTAGCAACATGAAAAGTACTTGGAATTTTATATTTGTGTGTATAAAAATTAGGATAAAATGTAGCAGAAACTTTCTGATCTCTGTCAAACGTGAGAAAAGGATTTTGGTGCTTATGTACCATGCAGGGGTCATCCTTGAGATAACTCTATAACATTTTATTTTGTGTTTTTGTTTATACACAGCTAAAATAAAACCAGAAATCATTTGGCATAGAAGTGCCTAATAATATTTGTCAGTGCATTTAAGTAGGATAAACCTCCCAGACATACTAAAATCTCTGAATACTGATTAAAGTTTCACTTGAACCACACACTATAGGAAGAGCTATAAGGAAACAAATAAAAACCAAGAGAAAATGCTGGCCCCCCAAACTTAGCAAGGTGAATATATTTTTATCATAACCTTTCAACATGTGAGGTATATAGTTTACAATTTCTATTCCAGTAATATCTGAGTCTCTCTGTATAACTTCCATGTGTCAATTTGAACCATTAAAGCAACAAGTAGCTTTGAAAGCACTGAATTAATTTCTTCATGTAATAGTATCTGATTTTTCAGTCTGTTAGGGTAAACATATTTGGAACAGTTGGATTGTTGACATTAAGTAGAAAGTAACCTTTATTTTTAAAAGCAATATTTTAAATACAAATGTGCAATTTATATTTGATTTCAGATATTTTTTATCCCACTTTTACTTTTTTTGGCTTTCAAATCCTAAATCTGGAGTTGGCTTCCTGCAGGAATTAATGAATTGTGAGTTTTCCCCTGTTTTTAATCTCAGGACCAAAATTAAATTGTGTGATTAGAATTGGCTTCCCATTGTGTTTTATTAAGATGAGTTCTGATTTCTATGTGAAACCCTGATGTTCTCCCATGATCAATTGACAGGATGTGTATTTTGGTGGCATTTTGTTATGATGCAGGCTTGTGTTAAACTAAATTAGAAAGACATATAAGTTTAGATTTATTTCAAGCAAAACCTCAGAACTACATCAAGTGCCCCCTGAAACTGCACTGAAATCGCTGTGTATTGGCAGGGGTTGACTGAGGATATCAGATCTTCTCTGTGGTCATTGCTCCAGGATGTAGTTTTTTCTATGCCTACTGAGCATGGATAGTGAAGTAGTGGATGAACACTCTCAAAACATCTACCAGTAGGTGATAAACTGCCTTCCCAGATTGCTACTGCTTGCCCCTAGGTTGTCCCAGCGCCTTGCCAAACTCTCTTCCAGTAAAAATTGTTGGCTGAAATAGTCCTGAGACTTGATACACTGTAGCTCAGAAAATACTATAAATAAATCATTTTATGCTTTACCTGGGCATTTCCTGATTGCTGATTCATGGTCAAAAATTCATGTTGCTCTTTAGTGAGAAAGAAACTGTGCAACTCTCCCTCCCTTTTCTTTTCCTCTCTTCTTTTCCTGTCTCCTTAAATTTTTTCTCATTTAAGCCAGCAACAGCAAGGATCACTCACGACATGATTACACACATTTATTTTCTTTTGCTGTTAGTATTAAAAAAAAAAAAAAAAAGACTAATGTCACATTATTCTGGAGAACTGCACGACTAGTACTTGAGAAAGTACAGTACTTAAACATATTTAAAATAAGGACATCACCAAGATAAAGCACAAGAAAACAAGAGAGGCGGTAGTTTAATCCTACTTCCAGGAGATAAAAGCCTCAGGTTTACAATAATTGTTGTTTGCAACCATAAAGGATCACAGATAATTCCCTCAACGAAGCATGAAAAACAAGAAATGCCACTGTACCTGGCTACTGAATACTCTTCTTTTAATATGAAAGATTGTTTGAATGTAAATCTCCAGAGTGCCTTTCTCAGAAAGACGTAATTATGTCACAAAAGAGAGAATTTCAGAAGGAATTATCGAACTTAGAGGAACTTGAAAAGGAGACTGAAAGAGGTGCTTTCAGGAAATAAATAAAGCAATCAAAGGGTGACAACTGTGGCACATGAGAATCCTCTCAGGGCTAGGTGCGAGGATTATGTTTTAGATCTCAAACTGAAAATGTTGTTGCTTCTAGATATGCTTTGCAGCAGTTGTTAAGAAGTGAAGATGACTCAAACAGTTCCAATACTAAGAGATATCCAAGTGATACTGTTATTTCTCCATAAATACACACTTGAAATAATACAGCCAGAAGTTTTACACACCTATTGAGACATCATATTTCAAATACACTTTCCAAACACTGAAAATAATTTTGGAGACATTACAGTGTCATGGATAGTCACCAGCAAAAGTAAATCCCTAACTTTCAGTTTCAGCGATTTGCGTACTTCAATACCTAAACTCAAAGTTAGCCACATGGCATATACCAAGCAGCGAAATAGGATAATTACAGAGTTGCTGTGGTCACTAAATTCTTTAAATACTAATCAAGGAGATTACTGAAGGGATAATTCATAAAATATAGTTCTTCTGAGGAGCTATCAAAAAAAAATTATCAATTCAGCAGACAAATACAACAAAAAGAAAAAAGAGAAAAAAGAAAACATTGGTATGGCAAAGTTATATCTGTTAAATAACAAAACAGTATTGAGAAAAAGTAATGTGAAGAAAAAGATAATTAAATGCAGGGAGAAGTAAATATTCTAATCTCATCCAAATTACAATGCCTTTACATTAAATTAAAAGACAGTACTTTTCTACAAAGTGTAACACAGAATTTTTACTGGAACATAAATTTAAGTACTTGTGTCAGTAATAAGGCCAACTTCATAGAAATAGAATAAGATGTGTAGCTTACTAAGTTCCAGTCAATTAAAAATATTAAAAGTATATGAAATCTGTGTAAACTTTAAACCTTATATTTTGAAGGCTATTTACATTAAACAACATTAAAGTCTGTTCTACTTACTGAGGTGCTAACTAGATTCTTCTCTTTTAACTAAGTGCATTTTCTGTATCGGTGCATGGACTGCACTAGGCAGAATTGTATTAATTTTGCTAAGAAATTATACAGAGATAAAAAAGAAACAGATTTGTGAACCTCATCTGGTTTCAAGCATTTTTTTTTCCCTATTCTTGAAGCAAATAAGCCTTTTTCTGGACTATGGCAAAACATTTTAAAATTGTTTCCTATGGATTATACCGTATGTGCCTAATGTCCATGAATAAAATTAGGCTGGAAATTAGAATAAAGTCTTTCACAAATGTGTTTATGAAATTCTAGAATAGTAATCCAGTAGGTGGCTGCTTGGATTGTAATCCATCTACTTTTAAGACGTTTCTGTGTTAAGTCATTATGCTGAGTTTATGTGACAATATTTGGTAGAGAAGGGCATCCAGGGGTGGTTTCTGTAAATCAGTGCCAGTTCTCCCCATGCCCGATAGAGCCAATGCCAGCTAGCTCCAAGATGGACCTGACACTGAACAAGCTCAAAATCATCAGTGACTGTGGTAGTGTCCCTGTGAAAACATAGTCATGGAGGGGGGAAGAGTTCGTGTGCAAGAACAACTGCAGCTGTAGGGAAGAGTGAGAATATGTGAGAGAAACAGTTCTGTAGAGACCATGGTCAGTGGAGAAGGAGGAGTTCACGCAAATCTGTAGCCCATGGGAAAGACTTAGGTTGGAGAAGTTCATGGAGAGCTGTCTCCCGTGAGAGGGATCCCATGCTGGATCAGGGGAAGGGTTTGAGGAGTTCTTCCCCTGAGGAGGAAGGAGCAGCAGAGACAAAATACCAAGAGGTAACTGCAAACCCCATTTCCTGTCCCCTAATGCTGTTGGGGAAGGAGGTAGAGGAATCTGGAGTCAGGCTGAGCCTGGGAAGAAGGGAGGGGTAAGGGAAGGTGTTTTAAGTTTTAGTTCTTGTCTCTTATTAACCTAGTCTGATTTGATCGGCAATAAATTCAACCCATTTCCCCAAGTCAAGTTCATTTTGTCAGTGATGGTAACTGCTCAGTGTTCTCTCTCTGTCAACCCAGAAGCCTTTGATTATATATTCTCTCTCCTGTCCGGCTGAGGAAGGGAGTGGTGCCCATCTTTGGTGGGCACCTCAGCTAGGGTCCACCCACCAGTGGCAAACTATTTTTTAGGGATGCTGAAATTAGCTCTTACACCACTTTGAGGCTGTTCAGCCAGCTCCCGTATTTCTTTTTTCTTTCCTACAGAGTTTGGTATGGTGCTGCAAAAGAGTACCTACATCTGCAATGACAGCATCAATTAACTAAACCCAAAACTGATACTGAGTCATTAAACTTTTTGTCTTAGGAGTCATTTCCTGATGGATTCCAGGCCAAACACCTTCACATTTTAGAACTGCTTCTCATATCCTTGATTCTTGTTAAATGTCTTTTGTTTCTCCATTAAATAGCAAGGACCTTCTGAAGTTGAGGAATCTATTTTCTCAGAATTTATATTATGAGAAGAAGATCATGGGTACATGCTCAAGGTCTATAATTTGACAATTTCAAAACATGCTATATTCCCTGCTTCACACCTTGCTTTCTTTGTTTGAAGAGTTGGGTTTTTTTCACCTTGGTTTATTTGTTTGTCATTTGGGTGTTTCTTTTGTTTGTTTCGTTTTATGTTTGGGTTTGCATTGAGCTTTTTTCCTAGTACTGTTATTTCTGTTTTCCCAAGGCTTATTTCAGAGCTTATACAAATTATGCTCTCACCAAGAGAAGAGTTTAACTTTCTGCTGTTCCTTAAATGTGTGTAACAAAGGATTGCATCTTATTTTAGTTCTTGTGCAATGAAATTTCTGTTTGATTGGGAGCGAAGTCTCTGCTGGCACATCTCTCAGGGTCATTGTAATGGGCTTCCAACTACATCCTCTTTGTCTTGAAAGGATTCTAGTCATTCCAATCTGCAAAAGTATTCACTGGCCCAAGATCTCCCTGACAGGGCATTTTGTAATTGGAAATTGGACTCTTTTTGAAGCATTTTTTTTCTTCTCATTGTTTTGTCAAGAATTGCATCCTAAGCATCTGTTATATAGATATATATTTCCAGTTTCCAACTACTGGTTGTGAAGAGGTGCAGAATCAGCTGTACGTCTTAGTTATGCAGGAGGAATTAGTGTGAGTCACACATCAGCAATGGTAACAGGATCATGATTGCTGTTAGCCATAGTTTGTTTAATTCTTTACTCAAATTCAGGACCGTCTTCAATAATATCTTACTCAATTGGTTGAATAAAAGAAAGTTCAAATATTTTGTAAGATTAGCTGTTTAGGTTGTTCTTCTAGGACATTTCACAGAACTTTAAATATTTCAGAAATCTTTAAAAAATACTGCCATCTTTCTTTAGAAAAGTCAAATAGACTGATAAAGAGAGAAACAAATGCCTTAACATCCCCATCATTTTACTCCTAAAAGGAAAGCTGAAAGAAGTTGTGAAAGATGAAACTACCCTCCAGAGCCTCAGTTTTACATCAATATTTTTTTACTACTGCACTCAACATATTTTCAAGTCTATTCCCAGTCTATGACTTGCGTTCCTTGGTGAATGAAAAGGTTTTAGTGTTTTTATGAGCTATGCAATGTTATTTATTGCATTCTGTGATTTTTTTTTCTACCTAAAAGGGAAAACTTTTACAGAGTGACAGACTGGGTCAGTTTGGAACGGATCACAGTGGGTCACCTTGTCCAACCTCCCTGCTCAAGCAGGGTCGTCATACAGCACATGGCCCAGGATTGTGTCCAGATGGCTCTTGAGTATCTCCAGTGAGGGATACCCTATAACCTCTCTGGGCAACCTGTTCCAGTGCTCAGTCACTCACACAGCAAAGAAATTTTTCCTTATATTCAGGTGGAACTTCCTGTGTATCATTTTATGCCCATTGCCTCTTGGCTTAGCACAGTCAAGAAGAGCCTGGCTCCATCCTCTTGGGCATTTATGCACATTACTGAGGTCCCCTCTCAGTAGCCTCTTCTTGAGACTGAATAGGCTCATCTCCCTCAGCCTTTCCAGACCCTTGGCCAACTTAGTATCTCTCCACTGGACCAGCTCCAGAAGCTCGGTGTCTCCTTGTACTGAGGAGCCCAGAACTGCATACAGTTCTTCAAATGTGGCCTCACCAGGGCTGAGTAGAGGGGCAGAATCAGCTCCCATGACCCACTGGCAATGCTCTTCCTAATGCATCCCAGGATTCCCTTGGCTTCCCTAGTGACAAGGATACACTGCTGGCTCATGGACAGGTTGTTGTCCACCAGAACCCCCAGGCCCTTCTCTACAGAGCTGCTTTCCCTATTTCTTGTGCTGTATCTTGTTCATTTCTGTTCATATCCCATTTCCTCAGTAGCATTTTCTCCCCTTCTCTACGTTTATTACAAATATTGAATCAGAGATCAAGATCCTAGTTGCATTTTTTTATATTTTTCAACTGATCTTATATATGTAAGAAAAAAGAAAGACCTCTCTCCTCTTATAAATTGAATCATGGTGTAATAAAATACCTTGTTGTTACTTACAGTTTTCTCTTTCAATAGAAGTAAGACAGAAATGGATTTTACAGTTTTGCATTGTGAATTTCAGAGGCTTAAAATCTGTGAAATAAACTAGAGCATCAAAACTGACTACAAAATCTCTGTTGCCTATAATCTAAACAGGTACTCTACAAATTATTAAATAGGAAAATTATCTCATGTGACACAAGACAATGATGGTCAAGGGATTAAAATCGTAGAATCATTTAGGTTGGAAAAGACCTTTGAGATTCCTGACTCCAACCATTAACCCAGCACTGCCAACTTCACCACTAAACCATTTCCCTAAGTCCTCATCTACACATCTTTTAAATACCTCCAGAATGGTGACTAAATCATTTCTCTGAATAGCCTGTTCCAATGCTTGACAACACTTTCACTGAAGGATTTTTTCCTAATATCCAATTTAAACTTCACCTGGTTCAACTTGAGGATCTTTTCTCTTGTCCTGTCACTTGTTATATGGGAGAAGAGACCAATCCCTACCTGGCTACAACATCCTCTCAGGTAGTTGTAGAGTGGGATAAGGTCACCCCCCAGTCTCCTTTTCTCTTGTTGAAAGGTGTGGGTGGTCAGATGACAAAAGCTGAGCCATCCCTCACGTTATAAATTGAGAGTGAGGCAGCAATTGCTAGAGCAAGAGATTGAAGGTCATTATAAGTTTTTCCATACATAACTCCTGATCTGTAGGCATTATAGTGTCTCTATCTGATCTCTTTGGACAGCATTTTCATTTGTACCTCTCTTCCACTAAGGGTAGGAATGAAACTGCTGAACATAACTCAGCAAGGCCTGGTTGTATTACAGATAAGAGTAGGACAGCAGGAGTACACAATTGCACTATGGTTCCATGATGGAAAATACTGTTTTCTACACCATACTTTTAAAGTGGCTTAGAATGTTAGAAGGTATTTTTTAGACTGTACATGATAATCTAAGGAGATGGAAGGGATGGATGTCAAATAAAGTATATGTTTCTCTGGGGAAGACTTCAAAATGATAAACTGCCATGCATTCCTGTAATGGTCAGCTCTCTTTGCTTTTAATCATTTGATAACATCTACTCTTATCAAATGGATCTATGAACATGGAAAACAGCTTTGAAGAATGATCTAGGGAAGAATGAAATCAGTACATAGTAGGTTAGTGAAAATATATTCTGGTTCTCTCATGATATTTGGATGGGATTTCAGTTTCAGTGTAGAGTTTTTCCTAGTCATTAGATGGATAAGAACAAAGTTGATAGTCTTCCATGTTGTTGCAGAATATAAGGAAAAACCCCAGTGACAAAAATGGTGACAAAAAGAGCAGTCTCATCCCAAATAAATACTATTGGAAAACATCTATATAAAAATGTACTTTTCATTTCAAACTCTCAGTCTGTCATATTTAGCTTTTGAATGTACCAAACTTAAATGATAAGCACAGTGCTGCAAAATGTTAAACCCAGTTTAGCATGATACTCTTTCTGATCATGAGTATCAACAAGAATCTGATGAGAAGTATGACAAAATGAAAAGTGGTCATCCAGTTCCAATTTAGGTTTTATTTCCATTTAAACTATAAAAATTCCAGGTAACAGCCATAGTAAGAAACCTCACTTAGTTCCCCAGGTAACTGATTCTCGCAGGAATCTGACTCATCACAGGAATCTCATCTAGTGCTCGGGAAATGCTGCAAGGACTTTCTTCTGTTCCAGGTGGTTTTTCATGAGGTCTAACATAACCAATCTCTGTACCTATTATCGGGTAAAAACAGTCATCAGTATCCACACACTTCAGCATGTGATTAGCAGGAAGAATATAAGAATTAATATTCCCTGATGTTACTCATATATAATCAATTTCAGTGCTATTTCTGATACAGATGAACCCATCCAACCAACAGGTAATACATAACATTTCTCTACATGGAGTTTTTTCTTCTCACTTATCTCAAGACAAAGATCTTTTAACTCTTGTTTAACTTTTAACACTAGTTATGTATCAATAACTCGCATAGGGCTTGTGCATGCATTTTGAGACTACTTAACTATGAAATCATGTGATAACTGAAGTTGTATTGATTTTGGAATATATCTCTGGATGCCATCTGGAACCAACATTCTTCCCTCTGCTTTACCCTCTTAAACAAAGGCCAACACCGTTGCATTTAGATGGTTTACCAGGAGTCACGCTGCCCACTTCATACAGATAGTTTGTTTCTTAAAGAACTCATTATTTCTACCCCTTCTCATCTGGAGAGATGTGAAATTAGATTTTCCCCAAGGATATCAAATGTCAAGAAAACTTTAATATCTTCCTTATCTAAAGTTTTCTAAAGCTGAGCAACAATACAATGAAGTTTAGAAGATTCTTGAATTTTGAGAAAGGAAACAAAGACTCATGTGACTAAATCCACTGAAGAAAGATTTTGCGTTATAGTTTCACTTCTAAAACTCTTTATTCTAGGAGAATAAAATAATCAGAAATAATGCTGGGAACCCACCTGAAAGCCAAGATTACACAATTTCCTCTAAATGCCATATCAACTTACTTTTTTTGATTTCTGCCATATACTGAATAAATATCTTCATTGAAATGACTATGGCTTGAAATTTCTCCTCAGTAATTGGCTGCATTTATTTGTTTATAAAATCCAGCATGATGATGAGCCATGATGATACATTCTGCTTCCTAAAGAGACTAATTACAAAAGCAAGAGTCAGGCAAAAATAAAAAAAAGAAAAACAACTTTGGCTACTTTTAAATATTCCATGGTTGACCTTATTTAGGAAAGCTCTGTGTGACTCCCAGGCTTTCAATCGTAGTAACACAAGTCCCTGTCTGAGGTAACTGACACAGCAACAAGCTATGTGACTACTTCAGAAAGTTGGGATGGATTGTTATTGATCATACCCAAATGCTGTCAAACGCATATAAAAAAAAGTCTTCTACAGCATAATCCATAACTGATATGGATTGGAACAAAATTTTATTCATTTTTAAACATTCAGTGATCTTTAATTAGAGCTATTTGTGTATTAATGATGCATAGTAGCAAAGCAAATAGAATGCATATACCTCTATGATAATTGCACATTACTCAAAAACTAAATATAAAAAAAAATAAAAGCAAATATCAAACCCACAGAGTAAACTATCTCAAAACACAATCTTTGTAGCAACATGAGAAGCATTTTAAGCACTTTAATATTACACAGCATAATTAGAGCAAATAGGTATAATTTGTTACTGTGTAAAAAATAAAACCATTTGATTAGATATCAGCTGATTCTTCCTAGTAGCATTCAGTGAGAAGACCCTGTTCTACTGAAGCACATAAGAGACTGGAAATACTTTGAGGAAACAGAAGAAAAAAAAGAGAGAGAAAGAAACGAAAAACCCAACAGATATCAGAACTGTATCTTGAGTCAAATTTTACAAATGTATTCATACATAATTTTTCCCTCCATTGGATTCGTTTGGTGATGTGTTGGTCTGTTCTTCCATGACAATTCTTACATTTGCATGTGGAACACTGAAAGGAATTTTATAAGACTGACATCTTATACAGGAAGCTAAATTACAGACTAGCCTTGCATTACAGTGTCATATGCTGATAATGTGAATTACTGTGGAATGCTATTTATTCCAGTATTGCCTTTTGCTAAAATATTTTGTACATGGTACCTGTTTCATATCAAATTTGCCTTTTTTGGCAGGGCAGGTTGTGAATAGCAAATTGCCTTACAAACAGTCACATGTTTTCTTGCCAGTGTGGATTCAGGGGAATCTTGCACACTTCTGCATTTCAGGCCTGATTCCATTCAGAGAGTTTTCATAACGGTGAAAGTCTTTGGGCTTTAATGAAATTCCTTCTCAGCCCACACTTTCTCATGGAGGGAAGAATTAAGCTCTTCTAACAGTTTCCTGAACACCATCTGCTCAATAAGGTATATGGTCTTTGATGAATGTTCTAGATGAGGACTGAGGAGCTGTCAAGACTCTGAAATCTTTCAAGCAGACTTGTTGAACGGGAGTGAATTCTGTTAGAATTTCTGCTGACTAATTAGAGGATGAAAATTTTTAATTCACAGCAATGTTTTTAAATTTTTTGTTATAGCAGGAAATGAAAATATATTTATAGTTGTAACTAATGAAATCAAAATAAGTACCTTAATTATTGTTGATACACACAGCAATACAAAAAGAGAAGAAAAAAACTCCCAAACAAACCCAAAACTAACTGCAAGAACAAACCTGAAAACTTTATTTCAAGATATTACTCTTTGGCTTGACTGACTTTGGCTTGACTTTTTTCTGTTAGAGAAAAAACAAAGATCCAGCCTCAATTTATTATTTCATACCCTTGTAAGGAAATTCCAGTTTTCTGAGGTTGCATTTCTAACCTGTGAAGGGCACAAAAATACCAAGCACTTCACACTGTGTGTTAGTGATAAAGCCAGCAGTTAGAGTTGGGAATGTGCTGGTCTTTGTAGAGTTGACCTAATGCAGACACCCTGGTCTCCCTTTCAAAACAGTCATACCTGCCCCAATTCTGTCACTGAGCAGACAGCTTTCTGTCATGTCTGAATCTGCTGTTGATGACAACATCTTTGGTACCTTCTTCATGTTTTTTTCACTATTGCACCTATGGTTCTTCCAGGTTGTCGATGTCATGCCAAAATATACATGTGAATTATATGTATCTTAAGGTGTCTCAGATTGCTGTAGAGCAATCACGCCTGTCATGCTGTCTGCCAGAAAGATGGTGCTTGCCCTGTGATTATTTTAGCTTTTAGAGCAGGGTCCTTTCAGCTATTCCTATCACTTCTATCCTTCATTGCCTATCTTATCAATTATCTTGTAAGAATTTTGAAACAAGTTGTTGCTTTGTATTACTTATATAGCACCTGCTAGGCTTAAAGATGTGGTAAAATAATAGATTTGCTGTCTCTCAATGAAAACAGTTGCTGTTAACCTGAAATTCCAGGGGCTTGTACTTCCTGTTTGAGAAGTCTTAGTAATGTTAAAAAGGAAGAGATGTAACAACCATTGTCTGCAGAAAATACATTTCAGACTAATTAGAAGAATCTTCAGCAAGCGAAAATTCTTCTGTTTGGAGAAGAGACAGAATCTCTAAGGGATTAGAGAGCTCTCAAAGAAAGCTAAATCAAGACAGAAATAGACATGCAGTAAAACAAGACCAGTGAAACAACACAGACACTGCTTCCCACTTCTGTTAAATACCAGATGTTGAGTTATGGGGCTACATTATGAACATGATTTTTTTTTCCTTTGTGAAGACTTTTATTAGTCTTGAGAATGCATATCAGGAAATAATTCAGTTTGATTTGATACGCAGGGCTAGGTGGATTCTGAAGCACCATAGTTGATAAATAAATCAATATGTTACCCAGAAACTAGGCTAAACTAAGCAAATTTGTTATGGGATCAGTGAGATGCAATAAACCCAAAACCCTGCAGAACCATTTCATAATCACTTCATTGTAAAACTACATTTTAGTTTCTCATTCTGTCTGCTATTGCACCCCCATAAAGTGCTTTGAGATGCAGTTTGGATGAATAGTGATAAAGAAAATTAAACTCTGTTGTATTACAGGTGTAATAGATGCAGATGTCTATCCACAAAAGAATGGAAGCCTTTTGGAAGTAGTTTCCTAATGGATCCAATGCAACAAAGTGATAATTTAAAAATATTTAGTAATAGATATGTTTAGTATGCACATTTAGTTATAGATATGTTTAGTATGCTCCCTAAAATTTTTCCATGTTGTCAAACATCCACATATTTTTGATTTATCATCATTCCTTATCTTGCATTAGATGCAAGCCCAAGTATTAGATACTCAGTTGTCATGCAGGTACTTAAAATTAAAAAGTGGTGTAAACTAGATTAGGCAAATTAAAATGTTGAATTTTATTGTAGCTATATGTCTGTATGTAAAATAAGGTTTACAGTGTACCTGTGTACGCATATACACATTTTAACATGTGAAATTAACTGTGAAAAAAAAAATTATTTTTCTAGTGCTCAAAAAATAAACTGATCAGATTTCCAGACTGAGGGCTACTTTTGTGAGGTCACAAAGCTATTACTTAGAACTTCCGAAAGATACATATAGATTCTGTGGTAAACTCTCCTTTCCTATTACAAAGGTTGCAGGCCTTGTCTGGGCAAGAAAATAAGTTGATCGTTGCAAGATGGCATATTGTAAATGTGCTACTTTCACTTTTGTATATGTTTACTAGTAGCTTGAGGTATTTTAGTAGGTTGCACATGGCTTCAATAAGCAGGACCAAGACACTCTCTGTGATAGATACCAAGTACCTACGCTGGAACACACCCTGCAGCTATCAAAGCGATTTGCTGGAGGTTGATGAGTGCTGAATCCTAAGGAAAATCCTGTCCTCTCTTACTCATATTCACTGATTCATACCTCACCTATATGAACATATATATGTGTGTGTGTGTGTGTATATCTATATATCTATATCCCATATATCTATATTTATGTCTAATTAAAATACAATAATTAATGTAATTTCATCTGCCTGCTGAATGGTTTGGTAAAGCAGATTTGTTTGCAGTTGTATAACAGATGCTTTGCTAAGAGGGATTTCTCGTCCCTGAGGAGTTTAAAACCAGAACACATAGAAGAGCAGGGACTTTACTGCACTCTTAACTATACAAAGGTATTATTCTGGTAATTACAGACTAAAATTCTGTTAAAAAAACATGGAAAAAAATTAGTGGATTGTATACAGGCTTCCACAGTTTGCTGAAAGGGACTGGTATCATGGCAGTAGTTTCCCTATCTACAACCATGTATCAGGTTTTTTCATTACAGAGCCTTCAGTTTTTCACTGTCTGGAGCATCCAAGGGAGAGCTCTGTAGAGCCTTCACATTCTTTGTGAACTCTTAAGTTGGGCTTGAGTCTAAATATAAAATGAGCATGCTATTTGTAAATCATGCAAAACCACAATGTTACAGAAGATTGATGTTTGACGTTTCATCAGCACCTGAGAAATATCAAGGTTTAATTAACAAGCCATGCAATGGTGTATAGACTCTTTGAATATTTATGATGACATTATAATTTTTGGAAGAGACCAAGACAAGCATGACATGAAACTGGGAAATATTTCAAGATATTTTAAACAGAAACATTTGCTAGAGGATGCAAAATAAAAGGAATTGAGGCACTGATTTTAAAATTTTAGAAAAATAGAATGACCGATGAATTTTTAGTGACTGAAATTTGTTTTCCCAGTGAATATTTTTAGGATTTATCTGTTTTATATTATAAGATATATAGCTCATGCAAATCAACATTCCTAGGGTTTGATTTGTGCAATTAAGTATGCAAAATGAGAAATATACTCAGTAAGACTGTAAATGTATCCCTAATTCCACCTCCAAATGTATATTATTGCAGGGTAGATTGTCCCTGTAGCTTGTGGCAATCTGTGCACCTACTAGAAAAACAAATGAAAACTCTCACTGTCATGTCTTTTTTATTCCATAGAAAAATTTCAACCCTACCCAACCACAGCCCATATTTCTCCATATGAATTGTAGCTTGTCTGCTGGTTTAAAAATTCTTGTATCCTGTATAGAGCTGATTGTCTGACAAACCTCGATCCTTTGATTTTAAAATTGTAATCCTACTTTACATGAGAAAAAGGAAAATAATCCATGGGCACTAGAGGAAGAACAGATTGAATAGGAAGCAAAATAGGAGTTTCCTAGATTACTAATTTTTCAGCCAAATCTTAATCTTTGGGGTTTTTTGACTTCTCACAAGTAAATGAGGCTCAAGAATAGACTTACTAAATGTTTGAAATAGATTTCATTTTTAAATATTTTTGAGTCAGAAAGCATGTAAATTTCTCTTTTGAACAGCAGAAATAAATTTTTTAGGTAGTCCATTTATTTTGAAAATTTTACTCAATCTGAACTAGTGCTTAAAGATTTCTAACAGATCTTTATATTCATAAGAATATAAAGAATAAGTTTAATTATTCTATATTAAGAAAACTTGTGCTATTCTGTGCCAATGGTCTGGATGATTTATTTTTCCTCTAACACATATCATTTACAGATGATGCTGTGAAAGACATATTTTACTTGAAATTACCTAACAGAAGATTTTATTCAGAGAAGTTTCTGTAATTTGACTGACAGACTTAGCAACTGGTTAAAACAAGAAGGAAAGGGTGAGTGGAGATAGTAATTAAAACTAATAAAAAAAGAAAAAAAAAAGAAAAAAGATCCCACTCAAAATAGTAACAACAATATTTATTTCTATTTTTCCTTTTCAGATCAAGATATCCTTAGGTATCCTTCATTGTATCAAACATCATAATTAACAAAAAAATATTTTTATCTATTGTGAAGACACAGAATTGAGACAAAAACCTTCTTAAAACATTTTAAAATGAATTGCATATCTCATGTGAACAGTTCCTGTTTTCTCTTTCACTTTAGATGGTACTAACTACGGTCAAGGGAAAAAAAAATATTCTGAAGCCTGATGCTACTTTCCTCAACAGAAAACACCCATGTGAAATTAAAAGACATTAGAAAATATAAAACGGATAATTTTGTTCTTGAATTCCACCCTCCCATGCATCCTTGCTGGAAAAAGTGGAAAAAGTGGAAAAAGACTGACATATCATCTTATCTGTTGCTCAAAGAATTGAATTTTCTGGCATGGAATTTTTGAAACCTTTGATTTTAAATTGGCTTCCTAGATGTAGGTTAGGGATACTGTTACAGAAGATGAACCCTTGTACTTGGCAAAGCTGGATGTTTTCTAGAGAGAAAATGAAAAACAAGAGGTAAATGAGAGAATTAGTAAAAAGATATGTAGAGGAAAGAAAATGTATTAAGGAAAGACCAACAACAGGAAGTTTATGTCTATAGCCAAAGTGTTACTCAGTGGTCACATAACTGAAAAGAATATAGTGATGTAATTCTGTCTTCTGCCAGACTGCTACTGTCTGTTTGGACTTGTTTTTCCCCCTAACAATTCTACACTGCAAAGTTAATTGCTCTTTTGCTTTTCTCATTCACTTTGGACAACTTAGAATCCAGGACAACCTTGATAACATCCCACAATTCCCATATTAATCATGGTAAGCTGACAGTACTGTGCAATGTTCAAATCCCTCAAAGGATTGAAACCATAATTTCCAATACAAATTAAATAATATTTCAAACTTTTGGAAGGTACTGAGTGACTTGAAAAAATGGTCTTTGAGTGAATTTTAGTAATGGCAGTCTACATATTCTGGTATAAAAACGTGTAATTTTATTTGCATATATAAAATTTGAGGTAATAAATATTAAATAATATAGATAATCCTTCCTAATGTTCTGAATTGTAAGGAATATAACAATATTTCAGTATTGGTAGTCAGTTAGTGAATAAGAGACTGTACCAGAGACTTCAGATACAGAGGAAAATATTTACCTTTACCCATCTGATCTAGAAGTGGTATAAGTCAGGAGGACATCAGTGACCATGAGAGGTTAAATTTCCAACTTCATTATGAGCTCACTGAACCCTCACTCTACACGGATTTTCCATATTTTATTGGTGCTGCAGATATTCTTGCTGGATTTTTTAATGGACTAGTTCAAACAAGATACCGTTGTTCTGTAACAAGGCAGGGTATCTCTGCAGATGGAGATGCTGTCCCTGTGAAGGATTCCAGCAGGCTACTGAAAATGTTAAGGGATGTTGTAGGTGGCAGACAAACCTTTGTAGGATTCTCAGGTGGCAGGGAATGCTGAATATTTATCATCAGACTTTATATTACTTCACAGATCTGTCTGAATGACATAGGCCATAGCTGTCTATGTAAGGGCACATACGTGCTATAAGGGCATATACGTGCAAATAAAGAATGGATTGATATTTATTCTTTTGTATTCAGTAAGAGAGTGTTAATTTCCCTTAATTAAATGCAAGCTCTTCCTTGGCTTTATATCCAATAGAGAGTTAATGATTCATTTTCTTTTTTTTAAAATATGTGAATTTTTAGGGATTCTTTTGGTCTATGTGTAAAATTTGGTAGCTGAATATTTGACTGTCTTAGTGAGGTGACAGACAAAACACATTTTCTGCTTTACCAACACAAGAACTACAAGACAGTAGAATCGTTTCACTTTATTTCACCTTGCATTTCATTTTGATGACATTAGTATGAACAAAATAATCCAATGTCCCAACATTATGTGCTATTAGGGAAAATATATTCATTTGTGTTGATGTAATTGTACTTCATCTACTCTAGGAACTGAACACTTGGTAAAATATTTATCAAATGTCTTAACGAGGTATTTTTATGTAGCAAGTAGTTCCTAAACAAAATCTCCTTCAGATAAAGCAGTTAGCTTTTCCCCTGTAGTGTCTGAAATCATTATCCTGATTCCAGAGTTTAGTCATGTTTTACAGAATCATTTTTAACAGATAGGTGCTCCTTGCACTTATACTCAAAAACGCAGTGGAGACTCATAAAAGGCAATTCTTACAACTGTGGAGGTGTCTAATTTAATAAGAGATTTATCAGTTGAAGGGTGTCAAGCAGCAGTATCAAGTGACCTCCCTCGGGAATGAAATTGGGCACATAAAGTTTTAAGCTACATATTATTCGTAGCACAAGGGCTTGGTTACATTTTTGAATAGAAACCCTGCTTATTCACAAATAGTTCTGAAATGAGAAAAGGATGAAAACAACGTTGAATATAGAGAACCTACAAAAGTAAAAGTGTGAGAAAACATGGATATAGATTATGACACTAGGGTGAAAAAAAGCCTGACATCTAGTTGAATAACAAAATTTAAGATATATCCTTCTTTAAAATGATTTTGGTCATTTTATTACTGATAAAAGCAAGACTTGTGCTTCTGCTTCGTGTTTCTCCTTTCTTTTGATCCTTCTTTTTGCAAGGGAGCAGTGTGATGCACCTGGACTGTGCTTAAGACATTTTCTTCCCAAATAGTGCTGCAAATGAACAGTTAGTAAGGTCTGATGGCAGCTAATTAGCAGCTATGGGGTGGTAAAACTGATGAAGAAATGCGGTAAGGTATTCCTTCAGCTCAAGTCTATCACCAAGAATGAAATTATTTCCATCCTTCTATCCTTTACTTAGCTATCAGAGCTCTGATGGTGTGTTAGATGTGCCTGATCTCATGTTTTGTATCACAAAACACTAAATGTTGTTGTTCTTGTAGTTAAATTTAGTTTCTCGTGCTTTGTATAATTTATGGCCTTCATTTTAAGTATAAAAACAGTGGCTGCATGTCATTGTAATTTTGCACAGAAATATCAACACAAATACATGGACCATTCCAAGATCGCTATCAACGTAGTATCTTAAGCAGGAAGACATTTTGAGAAAACAGGTTGGTTAAAAATCCTATAAGTTTTCATATGAAAAATAAGAATTAAATATATTTGCTTTGTTTACAGTATAAAAATCAGTGAAGAATACAGATAGGTTATATGAGTGGACTGGAATTTACTCAAAAGCTCATGAGATTGTTTTTAATTTTGAAAGATAAGTAAGTTTTAATAAGAGATTTATAAGATTAATTTGTCTTCATTTTAAGGATTTTGATAGCATTTTGAGGAAGTTATTACAGCTCCAAAAATTTTAATAACTTTGTAAATTGTGTGCCCTTAATAAAATTACATTTATAAAGGATACAACTACAAATTAAAGTACATCCATGAAGCCCACCAAAGGTTCTCTGATATATGTAAGTATGCTAAAAAAATGAAGAAGAAAAAATGAAATTAAGAAAAGAAAACCTAAGATGAATATTTTGTTTCTACATGTCAACCTCTTAGAGTAGTCTTTCATAAGGAACTCTAAAACAGTTCAGAGTTAATATCAAATATTTTTCTCTTATACTATGGGAAAAATCACACAATCTCACCTTCCAATTTCCTATATAACATTTGATCATGTCTTCCTCAAGTAGTAAGGCTGTAGTAGCCAACTTTTATACTCTCCACGAAGAGTTAGCAGGACTCACAAAACTGTTATTAAACCCTTTGCCATTGAAAGAGCACTAAAAACGTTTGTTGTAAAGCATATCAGACTTCCTCCGTAAACCATGAAACTAAAAGCATCTTTCTCTCATTATCAGGATGGTCTAGAAAAATTTATACATCACGTACTCCAGTCATGATGTTGTTAATCATGTCTGGAGACTCTTGCAACTCTCTAACTTCATCCATTTCATCCTTACCCATGTCAAAGTTACTTTTCACAACAACATGATTTTTCAGATTATGACAGGTAACTGATTGTCTCATCATATGCTGAACTTTTAATAAGCCACTTTGATCACGAGATTTTTGAATAAGTTCAAAAGATATCTGAATAAGTTACCATAGTCCATGATGCAATGCATGTATAAAATATCCTTATCTTTTGCATAAAATCTGGATTGCGAGTCTATTATTGCAGCCAAAAATCAATCACCATTATATCTCTATGAAAATTTTACATATATGTTATATATTTTTCCTAGGGACAGTGGTCAGCATACATGAAATGATAACCCACAGGATACTGTTAAACTTGCATAGTAACACATGTACATAAAGCCAAGAGCTGAGTGAAACACCCTGAAGTATGCTCTATACAACCTTAGACACAAATACACTTAACAAACTATATGGAAAAAGAACTTATCTTGAAAGAAAATTTTCCAAAATTATGCTTCCAACAGATCCCTCTTCATTTGCACGTCATAGACAAATGCCCTAAACGAAATGGGTTGTCCAACATGCCAGGTGCTCTCTGGCTACATTTGGAAGTGAAATGAAATAAATACTATTCATGAAACAGTGACCACTCTTCCTACTGTTTGAAATGTCCAAGTGGACTAGGCACTAGAAAGTACACAGGCCTTCATTGGTCCTTTTGAATGAATTTCTTGACTTGAGCAGAATGTGTATAAGAATCTCATGCCCACAACATGTGGAGGTGCCCCGCCTGGGGGATGGGCCATGGGAGTTGAGGCATGGTTACACGGGGTTTCCAGGCTCCCTGATGTTATCCTGTTCGTTATTGGTTATAAGTGTTTTCCCCGCCCCAAAAACTGTGGTTGTCCCATGATTCCTGGGTCTTTGGAGGAGAGTTCGTGCCTGACCTGGCTGCCGTGTGGTCGGTCTGGGCCTGACCTGGCTGCCATGCGGTCAGAGAAATAAAACATCCATGAATATGCATCAAAAATATTGTTCCTGATTCTTTCCAAGGACAAAGCTGTCTTCAGGGAGGGTGCAGGCTTTAACCTGACTTCAACAAATGGTGTGAGAATGCGGACATTGTAACGATCCCCTGAACCTCTGGAGACAGCTTGAGAAGACCAGCGAAAATTCTGAGAAGATCCACAAGGAATCAGTGAGTAAGAATTCCCTGTGTCTTTCTCCTTGCTCACCTGGTTTGGCTGCTCTGTCTTGGACCATGGAAATTTCGTGGGAAGAATCGTGGCTTTCCGAGCCTCAAAAGGACATTTATAGCAAATAGATTTTTAAGGAAAGAGGTAAGGGGAAAATCAGTGTTTAGCAAAAAGTTTAAGTCAGTCATATCTTATTATGTCAAGCAGAATGATCTTGAGCCAATTTAATGAAGGTAAGTTACAACTGACTTTGAAAGGATTAATTTATACTCTTGAGTCTCCTCAGATGTAGAGCTAATAGAAAGCTGTCCGGATACTTGAGTTTTCATACATCTTGGAGCTCAACCAGAGATTTAAAAGCTAAATCAAATACTCTGGGACACCTCAGAGGACTCAGAATGCATACAGCAGTGAGCTGATTGTTCTGATCAGGAGGGTTTTATTCCCATATATAACAATATTGATAGCTGTTAATATTATTCTCTGTTAATGTTATTCTTCTAACAATTAGCCAAACACTTCAGTACAAATTAATTATAGTAGTTGTGTTACCAATTTTACACTTTCAAAATCCCGTAATTTCACAAGAAATGGAGGATTATTAACAGTATTTATGATGCCTTTTCACTGCAGTATCAGAGCTCCTTACAGTTTTTGAGAATTTTGATCCTCACATCATGTCATTTGATGTAGAAGGTAATGGGAGAGGAGAAAATATTAAGTTTATCTGGTCTCTGCTCCAGGCTCTGCATGTATACTATATACTAAAAAATTCTCTGATAAAAAACAATTCAGTAAGAGGAACAAATAATAGACTCTGTGGAGTGCCTTCAGCTGTGGCTCAAGATGTTGCTCAGTTTTGTTCAGGCTCTCTCTGATCCTGTCAATTTACTTAAGTGGTTTTTTGCACTGTCAGTTGGAGCCTGGACTGTGTTCCAATACACCTGTTCTCCTGAGGAAAAAGTGACTGATTGCCACACCACGGAGTGGCAGCTGCTCCATTAGAAGCAGTGCAATCCCGTGCCTCCAGGCCTTGTGCTGAGTTTTATGGGGGAGGTTAAGCAGCTGTACAAGACTTCAGCCAAGCTGGCAAGCACAGTTAGGCAGCGCTGTAGACTGTCTCCACGCTCTTTCATCTGGATCTGTGAGTGGGAATTTCAGAGATGAGCCTCCTCACTGTCCTAGGAGCATGTGAATTATTAGCACAACTGTGAAGACACCTAATGGTGATCACCAGCTCTTTGGAGAAAGAGTATGACCTCTTCATATAAGGTGTCTGTTATCTTCTGTGAGTTTCAACAACTGAATTTCAAACAAACTGTCCAGAATTTTCATTGCCTGAACCCAGAAAAAATGTCAAAGTCCCACATATTCCCTTATGCAGCTCTCCATGAAAGGATTTAGGAAATTTGTAACATGGCTCTCTGCAATTTCCATTTTCTTTAGTTCTTCACTATTGAGGTCATTGGAAGTGTTTTTCTTCTTGTTTTACTTTGTAATGTGATGGATTTCTGTAAACTAGATGAGATACATGACTCAGCCTGTAGTTGGTGAGGGATCTGAAGTACGAATCTCAATCATACCCTAATAGTTCAGTGATGAACTTTGCTGATAAATGGCAAATGTAAGATTAAGGTTGATGTCTAGATTTGGTACCTAAGTAGTTCTCTAAACACATAGATTCTGATAAAGTATTGTTTGCTGTTAGTTTCCATGGTTTGTTTTTTTAAAGAATTTAATTTAGCTGGTTAATGCCATCTGTACCTCAAATAAAGCCTATGGTCTCTCTAAATATTAATTTAGAAGTGTAATATGATATGCCTCAAATGTATAGGTCTTTTCTTAAAGCATTATTAATCCCATCATTTTAGAAACATGAAATTTCTAGAGCCTCACAGCCTTGACAGAACGGCAACTGGAGGCAAAGATTGCTCAGAATTTCTTGTTTTGCCCCCGAGGTTGTCAGTGGCCAAATTGGCTTCAAGTATCAGCCCCTGTAAGGCTGTCCTAATTTGCAGTGTTATTGGTCCTTAAGCAAGTATGCAGCTAGCAGGGGCTTAAAAACGCATTTAAATTCTGGGCTAAGTACACCCAAAGTTGGGGAAAAAAACTAGACAAAGAGGTCTATAATCAGTAGATCAATACCTTGATGCCAAAAAAAATCAATACCTTGTTGCCAAAATTGTCACTTTAAGGCCAATTTACATTTCTTTGGCAGTGCAGTGTAGCTTTATTGGACCAGGAAGAATAAGACATCAAATACAACTAAATATTGTAGGGCGTAAATCCATATAGCAAGCGTATGACTGAATTTTTTCTCTTACTTCTTTAATAAGCTCAAGGCTGAAAATGTAGATAAAAAACACTTCCTGATATGAGTGAACTTTTCTGGAAGATGTTTAGTGGTACACAAGTTACTGGATTTTAGACAGAAATATTGTGCCGAAATTTTATACTTTTGTTACAGAGAACTCCGTATATTATTGTTTATTAGCCCCTTTTGTCCTTCCAGTCTGCAGAAAAACAGGGATTTCTGTCTCCTTGTGACCAGCTGAGGGGTATAAAAGCCTTCATTTAATTCTACTTCCTTTGAAGAGTTTGATCTAAATTCAGAGTTGGAACAGTTTGGTATATTGTTTCTGACATCCTTGTGCTTTCACACTCCTTTGCATAATGCTCTTTATGTCTTCACCACTTGAGTCAGCCATAACTATTATGCTTTCTGAAAATCAACTTCCCTGGCTGAAATCACAGTAAAAAATACTTCTTGAATGCATAAGTAGCAGCCGATATTTCTAAGCCATGTTTGTATCTGAATCTCCTGCATATTCCTTGAATGAACATAAAGTGGAATTCGTGGTGGGGCAAAAGCAATGAAAGATGAGCTTTGTTAATGAGAGATGCCTCACTGACTCTGCCTTGATTAATGTCAAAGACTGCTGATCAAAAAACTCTCTCTCATGTTCTCTTACTGACTGATTTCTAAGGATCAATTAAAAAAAATCTCATGAGAATGGTATTAAAAATGGCATGAAATTCTGCCTGACAGACAGGGTCAGTAACAGCCTCTGATCCACCTGAGTCTCAAAAATGGGGCTTGAGTGAGGATTAAATTGAGGCTATTACTCAGAGAGCCCTCTGATCTAAAATTTGCTGTATTTATGTATTTTCTTTCCATTATTCATGATTTTCCTTCAGAATACAATAGACAAGTCCTACAAAGATAAAATGTTGCTCCAAACTCATCAGAATTTATTCTAGGACTTTGGATTCTTCCCACAGCATCTTCCTTCCTCTCTTTTCCTTTGTCAACTAGAAAAAACACATAATGGAAAGGTCTTTGTGAAAATCCAATTAAATATTGAGAATATATCATAACAGAAAACTTTTTTTTCTTCTCTGGATATATTTTTTTCTTTAAATCTTAATTTCTTTTCAGGTTCTTTTCTCTGTGCATGCAGGGAGGATACTTGATAAACCTTGAGAAGACTTATAGAAGTCCTATTTCCATTGAATCCATGCATTCGTTTCAAAATGAAGGTGCTATAGCTAAGGAGCAAGGAAAAGGATTTATCTTCTCTTTCAACACTAACTCTTCTGGTGAGAAGACAGACAGAAATGAATCTTCCTTAGCCCACTAATATATCTGTAAACAGACATTCAAATATGCTCCTCTTTTCCTGTGTTTGGCTGATTGACAGCTTATGGGCAGAACCATCAATTCATTTGAGCAACTGAGAAAGAGCAAGTAAAATATCATCAAGTGAGAGCCAGAGCACTGACTCCTGATGCCCTTCAGCTGTGCTGCTAAGGTGAGGAGGAAAGATGCCTCAGTGGCCTGAGAAATTTGGAATAAATGAAAGTCACCTCTCCTTTGTAATTGCTGCCTTACTCCTGGAAAAAGAGGACATAAAAGGTGGAGAAGATGCACAGTTTTTTCTGTAGAGGACAAACAAGGAAGAAAATATCATCTAGAACAAACAGATAGTTGGAAAAAAATAACTCAGAAAGCAGCAAGTGTGAGTCAAAGTAGGGAGTTAGGCAAGAAATGCAGTGCACTGTGCATGTTTTTAAACGCAAGACACAGTAAAGACAATTAAAAAGGTTTAGACAAAGAGAATATCAAAATTTTTCTACACAGCTTTATCAAATTACTCCACTTACTCCCACTGTTTTTTGTCTTGGATCTTTCTTTCTGTTTCTATTGTTTCTATTTCTGCTGCACTCCCTTCAGATATTCTGGTCATTTAACTCACTTTGGTTTTCTCCTAGCTAGTCTTTGGACTACTCTTTGCAAATTCTGGCTTTACTATATATCTAACGAAATTGTCTTGACCCCAAGCATTGGAGAGCATCCTGGGAAAGTTGGTTGTTTCAAAGGAGAGAAAATGTGTGAGAAGCAGATGGAAGACAGATAAGTTCTAATTCAACCATTTCCGTTTACCAGTGTACAGTTTTAGCAGCTGGAACCCAAACACAAATTTGCTCAGCTAACACATAGTTGTTAAGAGCAAAAGCTTTTCTCACTAGTGTCTTCTGGGGCACTTATTTCCTGTTTCCAAAACAACCAGATGCTTTTCATACCCAGTTCTCTTAATAAAAATTACTAACTCATAGTTCAAAAACTCTGAGCCAAATGTCTCTCTAGTGTCACTCCATAGCTTTATATCTGGCCCTCTGTACTCAAAACAGCTTCATGACACATTCAGACTCCTCTTTGTTCTACGCTAGCTGGCATTCTTCAGGAACTATTGCACACGGATATTTCCTGCTGGTAGGCTCATGCCAGCTTTCTGAAGTACTTGGCAGTAGTAGAGGATCATTTGTAAAATTAGTAGCCCACTTTTATCTACTCACTTACAGCATTATTTGGTTAAGTGGCCCATTCTCTGAGAAAACTGAGCAGAGTACAATGCTGCTCTTTGTTACAACAACTGAGCAGTGCTGAAGCTTTGCTATTGAGCACAAATGCAATGCTACAAAATATAAGCACTGTGCCATGGAAAATTTAAGACAATGTATTTTTTCTCTTCAGACATACTGTTCTTCTGTTTAATTTATCCATGCAGCACAATGGTGACTGATTTCATCCTCTAGAGAAATCTGTCTAATTCCATTTGTGTAGGAACATTCAGGAACAGAATTCAATCTTGCACACTTTAGAGATCTGACCTGCTTTCATTGTAGGAGCAATTGTGTACCTATTAAGTAAAATAAGAGAGAACAGATTTCCCTCTTTTTAAATATTGCTTTCAAAATAATTTCTATCCAGGCACCCATTACCAAGTCTTAACAGAAAAATTTCAATTTCACTTAACATTTCAGCTCTGTACTCATAATGAATAGTGTTATGCCTTTGCAACTGTTACTTTATACAGTATTTGTACTAGAAGTATCATAAGAAAGTAACAGATTTAGTTTTATATCCTGTTTCAGCAGGATTGAAAATTCAGGTTCCATTTGTCTCCCTCAAGGTCTGCCTTATCTGAATATGTAATTTCTGCTGAAAGGAAAGCAGCAAAATATGTTAACATGCCATTTAAATAAATACACATAATTTAATAAGGTTTGTCAGGATACTATGATCAGAAGTATTCTTGATAGTCCCAATGACATCACAGTTATTTTAATGACTCAAACGTAGTAATCTCAATGCTTAACCAAGACTCTTAGACCACATTTTGTCTGAGAAAGGGGGAAATGTGGCTAAGCTGGAGGCATCATGCCTGCTTCTGACATTTGTAGGCAGAATACACACGAAGTTGTTGTTGAGATCAAATGTAGTTACTATTTATAGTGCAATCCCTTTACAGTATTTGCCTTCCACTCCAGCCTTGCAGCCCTCTGGGGTATGCAGGGGGAGGAAAAAAGCAGTTACCAGAATATGGCTGTTACAACACTTCACTTCCAAAATCTCCTTGGGCTGCTGAGTGCTGCTGGCTCTATCCCCTGTATGTCCTCAGGAATTTTGATCAATTATTTCCTCTTTCACATATAATGTAGCAGAAGAGAACTTTGTGGTATTTCCTAGATTCTGTATTAGTTTTGGAGAAAGTGAATGAAATATGGGAAAATTATTAAGTAAGTAGCTAATACAGGAACATCATAGAACCTTTAGACTCTGACAATCAGTCCAGGACAACTTTCTCAGGACTCTAAGTTTACTTTCAAAATAGAAACAACAAAGCTCATAAAAATAGATGCTTTTAAATATCTGAAATTAAATGATATAATATTGTCCTTCCCATGCTCTTTTTGAATATATTAAAATATACAGTGATGAATGCAATATAAGAACCTGATGAAATCTAAGTTCTGCAAAAGCCCATCATGTGCTTTCCACTATATCAGGTCTTTTAGTAAAAGTACTATGATTTCTGGTATAATCCACCTGACCAAAGACTGTGGAAGTTGATCCATAGGAAGCTTACATTTGATAACAACTTTTTCCACAGTGTGAGGGAAATAGACAGAAAGACAAAGAAAACTGGGATTCTGGAAAATTCTAAGTTCTTTAAGAATCCCATTTTAATATCTGAGTGCAAGAAAAATAGTTGGCTGCAATGGAATGCTCGTTCATAAAAGTTGCAGAGCTGGGTTTTCAGCTAACTTGCTCACATCAGAGAAATTCAGTGCAAAGCACATCAAATAACAGCACTAAAAGTCATGCTCGGTGTTTTCTGCAAAGGTCCCCAAATTACTCAAACAACAATAAAATGGTGTCACACATTTCCTAACACACTTTTCCTACTGTGAGAATCTGTTCACCTCATGTTAATTTCCTTCTTCTGTGAATGAGCAAAGGCAACCAGTAGCTGCAAGATTATGGGAAAAGATTTTCATAAACAAGTAAGCTAGCTCCAGCAGGAGTGCCCTGATTCAGTATAGCCACAAAAGGATTCAGAAATACCTCATGAGAGCTAGAATTATTTTTTAAGAGGAGTTCACAATTTTAGTAACTGTGAATGTAGATTATCCTATTGCCTATTGGCAAGAAGTTTGATTTCCCATTCCTCAGTAGAATGTAAGATCCAGCCACATTGAATTTTTTTTCATTTTTATTAATACTCATTACTTCATTAATTGACTCATACCTTCTCTATTGTTTTTTGGGATTTTTTTACCCATGGAGAAACTAGAAGGTTCCCAAATCTAGATGCATGCAAAAAAAGAAGGAAGTTGTAAGTATTCAAGTATCTTTCATGTAACAAATTATATCATTAACAACAAAAACAATTACTGTTCAAGATTATTATTCTTGCTTTCTTGCTATTGGTTGTCTTGTAAAGTAGTTTGCATAATCAAAAACAGTTTTAGGCATTGTATGCACAATTCTTGATTAATTATGAATATTAAACTAAAATAATATTTTAAGTAGTATTTCCATAATAATTTTATTTATAAATACTTCATATTTAACTTTACAGCCATACGATAACACAATAATTACTTGTTTTCAGAACCAGGACATCAGCTATGCAGTTTGACTTTGGAACATTTGCATTTACTTATTTTACATTTTCTTCAGCCTCCACAATATTTACAAAACCCTGATCTCCATCAGTAAAGCTTCAAAACAGTGAACCACGATTACCATTAATAATTTCCTCTCCTGAAGAAGCTGCTTGGGACACAAACCCAATTAATTCTTACAATATTTCCCGTGATAGATTTTACTTTTCAAACCAATCCCTTTCAAACCCTTTTCATCTATGTCTTTTATGATACTAAACTGCTCTGTGGATTCATTCTGCCCAAGTCAATTATAGGAAAGTGGGTGTTTTTATTATCTCTTACTTTCTACTACATCTCATTAGAGTTGCACGCTAATAAGCAAGTCTAAATACAGACTTGGGTGTGGGTTAGCAATAAAATAAAAATGAAATTAAAAATAAAATAAAATAAAATAGTAATTCCTTGTGGGTTTGTTCATTCTCTATGTGACAGATACTGAGAAATAACCACCCAGAAATAAAATCGAAAACTGGAGGAGGTCTGTCTGACTGAGCAAACTCAGGAAAGGCATTCTGCCTCAGGCCTGCAGGAGCTGAGAGATTGTGAGGAGTATATGACAAATATGTCTGCTTATTTATATCAGTGGGACTTTGATAGGACATTGTTTCCCTTGGAAAAAATTGATTTTTCTCAGCAGTAGTGAATAGAATGTCATAATGCTAAGTTTCATAAAATGACTAAAGCACTGACACCAGCCGTTTCATGAAATGCCTGACACTTTCAGGCATTTCATATAATGACTCGGTGGAACAGTTAAATAGTGTAATAGAATGCCTATAATTCCAGGAACGACTTTAGGTCATATCCTGAAATGAATGATTTCTCAAGATGACTGCAAGGTATTTATAAAATCTTCACTGTGAGCTATGAAACAGGTGCTGTAAGCTGGGAGTTTGCCAGTCAGTGTTCCAGGCCAAAGACAGATTGTTTTTGTGAAATGGTATCATAGACTTGACGAATAGTCTGAATTAAAATGTCCGTTTTGTCATTTAACCTGATGTACCTTTTGTAGAAGAACAAGTTTCAAATAATGGTAACAGCAAAAACATCGATGACGAAGTTATTGCTCACAATACTATTTTAGAGAAAATAAACACTGTTACTGTCCAGGAAGCTGGCTGAAATATTTCTGGGAAAATGCATTTTTGCTGAAATATAATTTTTTAATGAAGTTAAATCTTTCAGGAAGCTGTATATCTTTGAACTAATTTTTCAGCCAGAAGATTGCTGAGGTTCAAAGTTTCCAAGTCACCTTCTAAAGTATATGTGTATGTGCGTGCATGCATGCATGAGATCAGAGAAAAAGCATAAGAGCTGCTGGTCTGATGTTTCTGAGCAGAAATGAATGGCATGCAATATATTCTTTTTTTTTTAAAGCATATTTGACAAGTCTTGTCTTCATTTTCACATGAAAATCAAGTATGTTTAACACCCTAGGGCTACCAGAGAACAGAATACATACCTTCCTGTACATTTACACCACTTACTCCAAAAAGCTAAAATCCTGTCTCAGATCCTAACAACTCCTGCATATGGCTGCAGTAGGATTGATAGCGACACACCTGATTGAAAGCGCTCTTATTGGTCAGTTAGGAGGTGGTGCACTTTTATGACACTATTTTTTAGAAATGGGATTTAGAATGTTTTCAATCACTTTAAAATGTTCACACCTGGTAGATACTGTTTCTCTGCAAAGATCATAACATCAGCTGTTTTAATCAGCTTCAACTGACATTCAAAAGTGTCTAATCTGCACATGTCCAAATAGATGAAACATTAAAACTTGGATGTGAATAACTGCAACAAAACTGTTCTCTTACTCTATAGTAATTGCATTGACTTCAGTGGATTTAGACCAGCATAAATACAGGGTAACAGACTAGTAAAAACAGCCCCCTGTGTTTCATTATCATTTAGAAGATCTGGTTTGGAACTTCCTTTTAAATACAAAGTTCTATCACAACATAGAGAAGCAATGAAAGGAAGACTTCTAACTCTTAATAAGGAGTTTTGTAATTGGCAGCAGGGCTAGAAGTAAACTAGTATGTTAAAAAAATTGATGGATTACAATGTGAAAGGTGTTTTTCCAGTTCCATGGAAACAAGTGAGAAGCAAATTCATCAGTCTTTTCATGAAAGAAATTTGCATTAATACGATGAAAAACTACTGGGGACTTGCAGGAATTTTAGGTGATATCTCTGATGGATAATGTTTTAATTTGCTTCTGGGCAAGTGTAATAGTATCATTTTACTTTAAAATATTACTTACAAAAGAAAAGGAAACATTTCAGAACTTGAGAGATAATCTTGCCTAGGTAGATATATATGATACATTGGCTTTGTATTCATTTGGAAGCACAAAGATATTTATTGAAAAGCTCTTATGACAGCAATTTATGTAACTGAAATGAAAAATGACAATGCAAAAGCACACAGTGGTATTGGATCACATCTAGATTATAGAGGAAGCCTGACTTATTTACAACATTGTCATTGCCCAACAGCAATGTAGTCCTATTAAGAAATTCCACATTTTTTGTAAAGCTGTTACTAAACAATGTTAGTTTTATATTATACTATTGTCTTTCAAATATAAAACTTTTTGAACAAAAATTATTACTCCATATGTAAATGCTCTCAATTAGTTAATTTTACAGGTTTGCTGATACTTCACTGACTTAGAGTTCTCAATAGAATTTTTTTGTTAATGTGACAGTATCATGACTAATGTCTTTATTCTTGGTAAAGTAAAATAAATATGCATACATATACAGCCTTATTTATATTTAAAATCTCATGTCTTCTGTTCAAAATATTGTCAGATCTCTCCACATCTTACTTTTATTATATTAAGGACCACATTTTGAATAATCCTGCATTTTCATGAAAAACAAAGGGAAGGAAAAAATTAAACCAGCATAATTCAGATATTAAAAATTAGTGAATTACATATTAAAATTAATATTTCTGTACATTTTTCCTTTATCTACAGGGAGCTTTTTACAGCTCCCTATATTAAGGATAAATATATAGGGAGCTTTTTACAGCTCCCTATATTTAGGATAAATAAAACTATTTACATCAGATTTTTTTGGATATTAAAGAGGCTATCACGATCCTTTATGTGGGTAATTTAAAGATTTTGCCCTTTGAATTATGTATTTCTTCTACCATCAATTGATAGAGCTTTAATTTAGAAGTTTAAACTCTAAATTAGGGCAGATGTATCCCAACCTCGGATACCTAAATTTCATCATAGGCACCTAAATCTACTTCCGGGTAAGACTCTGTGCTTAACAACTCCTGCATATTAAATTTCTCTTATAGATTGTTCGGTCTTTTCTTTCCTTAAAGCACAGAATCCAAACAACCTTTGTCATCAGACTTCCTATTAATCTTCAGAATTCTGGTATGCTTCCTATTGCCCGCCTCTTACTTGACCTGATCACTGCTGCTGCCTGAAAGACATTTCTTCCTCTCAGCAACCTTTTGACAACAGCACTGAGATAGGTCTGGAATCTTTCACTGACACATTATTACTCTTTAATAGTCTGGGGAACACAGTTGGGACTAAAATGGTTTTGCTGTTACCCTGATCTAGAGACAAACAAAAATTTTAATAAGGTATCTCTTGTCATTATAATGTCAACATAATAAACTTTTTAATACTAATTTAATTGGACTATTTGTCTTTTCAGTCTTCTAACTAAGCACTAGCATGGTTCTTAATCTATGAAAATGTAACATTTTTTGAGTAAGTGTCTCATAGTGTTTGATTTGACATATTAAACGATTTCTTAAAATTCCTCATTCTCTCATTTCTCATTGAGAAATGTCTCTGTGTACTACAACTCTAATTTTCACCACACTATATGCAAAGTAAGAACTAGTACCCCAGATGTTTAGATAAATGTGTACTGAGACTAGCCATAACAGTTAGTAACCACTTTGGGTTGATAACAGTTTTAAATTTAAATTTTAGGAAACTAGAATTCCATGCACAGCTAATGTTTTAAGATCAAAATTATTTCCCATCTTCACCTTGTTATGATCCATCACTAGGGGCCAAGATGTTCACTATGAATTTTCATCGGGCTGAACAGACACTGCACCATGTGTCAGGAGCTCTTATGCTATTTATGCCCAGGGAAAGCAAGGGAAGAAAACAAAGTATCACCAGTCCGTAGATCTCACTTTGGTGCTGCTGTGCGGATGATTCGGAGCTACGGTTGCAAGACAAAGAAAACAAAAGAGAAAGAGAGGAAAAAAGAGAGAGAGACAGAGAGACAGTGGTAAGAGAGGAAAAAGGGGTGGAAGGAGAGCCAAAGAAAAAGAGAGAGAGAAAAGAGAGTGAGGGGGCTCAATCTACTCACCTCTAATGTAAATCAGACTTTTCAGACATTTGTTCACATGAGCACAAACAGCCCTTCTCCAGGAAGTGAGTTGGCAGGGAGTGGAAGGACAACACTGAGCACTAATCTCCAGGTGGAGCAGGAAGTTGGCTCAGAACACCTCTGCCCCACCTCTCAGAACTCTCTCCTCCTACCACTTTTCCTTCAGCAATACTTGGAATGTTTGAGACAAAACATGCATAGGTCTGGTCCTCTACACAACTGCACAAGTTCAGTTTCTTTGTCACTTTTATCCGACACATCTTGCACTGGCTGCATAGTAATGCCCACTTTTAACATTTCTCCTGTGGGTTCTGAAAAATCTCTCTTTAGAATCTGGCCCCGCCTGCTACCACCTGGCCCCACTCTGCTTAATAATTTGGCTTCAGGATCTCTAAATTAATCTAAGGCTCAGACTAACATCAGTGCTTACTCTACTTGAAAGATCTTAATAGAGAGAATTTTTATAATTTTAGAAGCCAAATGATAGGTGTGTTACATTAGCTGCAACTTTTGAGATGTTCACAGAGGGGACAATATTTTATCTGCTTGTTTATATTCTTGAAACCATGCCAAATCTGAGCCTTAGTACAGAGCTTCTCTGCTTAAGCACATTATACCTGATGTAGCATTTTTTTTTCCTAGCGAGTTGGTAGATTATCATCCTTCACTGTCAGGCTAAAATAGTTGGAATAAAGAAATAGGATAGAGTTTTCAATCACAAACTGGGATATGGGCATTAGGACCCAATTTGTTATATTTGAGAGCCCTAAGTGCACTCTACTATTTACCTAGCCTATAAATATGAAACTGCTGTCTTTCTTGACACAACACAATACCTGCTTTAGTTAACTTACAGTCTCCAGAAGAAAAAGAGATCTATATTTGGTTACATTACTTGACTTTCACAGAAATTTTTCTTCATTTCCACTGACTCTGACAACCACAAAGCACCTACACTCAGTGGTATGAACTATGATGATTTAATAGACCTGAACGTTTTCACAGACTACTGCTTTTCTTACTACTCTGGTTTACAGGGGACTCATGATCACTCCACTTTTCACCCTATAGGAAAGTAAAAATGTTGAATGAAAAATAAGATAAATGGCAAAGAAACAAACTACATGAAACAAATCAGTGTTCTGAAGCTCTAACTTAAACTTTTCAGTTAATTTAGAAGACCAGATTTTATTTATCTTCCATATTGACTAGGTGCCATAACCTGAACCAACTTCTATCAGTAGATTTCAGCTTCTAATATGATATAAGAAAAATTCAGAATAATTTTCCATAGTTTTCATCATCTTACAGAAGAGCAGATTTTTTATTCCTCTTTAGTATGAAATTTTCTATTTCTAGAGGAGTATTTTTTCTTGCTTCCACTCCCAGAGGACTACGCAAGTATGTAAAGACAGTAAAATTTCCACCGTCTCTATGCTGTCACATCTTGGAAATATTTTCTAGAGACGACTGTGGCTGTGATTGGAGAAAAGGTGATATTTCTTTCAAAATGTGGGCTTACTGCTGATGGAAAGATGAATTTTAATTTAGAAATGGGGTACTTAGTTGCTTTTTCACCCTATGTCATGACACGCCTTTGATAGGTTTGTTGCACTGATTTCCTTTTCTGAATAGAGTGTGATCAGTACATAGTTCTCTTTCCTGGTCTAGATATAATTGAATCCCTCGCCGATTAAGAATGATCTGTCACTGCTTTATACCTCAAACATCTTAGCAAATAAAATGAACATAAACCACACCTAACAAATTGCCTGCTCCAGGCTCTCTAAAGAATTAGGCAATATTCTGTTCACTATAGCTTGAAAAAAGCCCACAGCACCTAAGAATAATGACTTAAATTTCTATACCAACATTTAATTTATTCTGAAGAAAGCAGTCAGTCTAGTTCTGCAGAACCTTTGCAAGATGCTGTTCTAGTGTTAGCTTTGAATTACATAAAACTCTAGTGTTCAGTAATGGCACAGAAGTTACAACTCCACAGGTAAACAACAGTCAATCCATCCCCTCTGAAACATTCTGTCCAGCAACAGTCTTTTGTATGCCAGATAATTTAAGTTTTAGGTATCCTTGGTGCTCTCAATAACTCTAAAACTGTCTCTTTCTGTAACGATCACATTTGGTTTAGGAGACTGAGATGGTAAAATTGGTGCATGCATATTTCCTTTTGTAGTTAAATGATATAGATACAGTATCATTTGAAGACAATTCACATTTTGAGTGTGTTAAAGGATTGCTGGAAGCATTTATTAATTCCTGTTGATTAGAGCAAAACAACGGTGAGTATACTGGCTTTGGAGTCTCAGGTGACACGAATTCAAGCCTGTCGCTGTCTTATTGAATACTAATAACAGAAGTTCTGTAGCTGGTCTACTGAGAAGCTGTCATTCTGTCCCAGTTCTTCCTCCTTCTGGATCTTTGTGAAAGGTCATCCCATAACATTGTGAATTATGTGAAGTGGGCAGAAGAACTAACCTGAATTTTGAGCTCCAATTTCCTCACATCTCTTGTGATTTGGGATTTCTCCCAAAAATCTGCCTCTGACTACTGCTGAGAGAACAACAGGTTTTATTGTTCTGACACTCAGTCAAAACCCAGATCCACCTGCATTATTAACAGTCTCAGGCAAGACTAGATAATTTAGTTAATAATTTACTAATCAAAGTCATTTACTTACTCACTAATTGCCATTTGCAATACTTAGACTTATTTGCTCATTAATATATGTTTTAACAGTTTCTGCTTGGGAGATAATTTTCATGATAATTAAATACATAGATACTTTAAAATATTCACCATAGATTCATCATGGGAAAAAAAAAAGGAAAATTCACAAACCTCATGTTTTTACTTCATTAAGTTAAATTTTGAAGCAATCACTTAGCAGAGGAGGGCTTTATCTGTCAAGAGAACCTCAGAAATTCTTTAAGAAAACAGCATTGTCTTTGGGTCTGAAAACAACACAAATAATGCATTTTGTTTAGTAAGACTCCACTTTTTTAAAATGAGGAAGTCATGAGCTATATCTTAATTCTCTTTTTTTAACCTTTAAAACTATACATTGCAAATTTGATTACATATTTTTTATACTGAGTCTGATATACAGAATGTGTTTATGCAAAATAATGTGAAATATATTGAAGTGACCCTGTGGCAAAATTGAGATAAGACATCACAAATGCAGAATTTCTCTAGAAAGAGAGGAAGATAAGAAAGAGAGAATCTACACTGATTACCTCCCAAGGAAAGCATGGAGCATGAATTCCTCCCATTCCTATCCCAAGAATGCACAAAGGTTAGGAGAGCTCTGGAAATAAGCTTGAGCAGGAGTTTGTGCTTATGAGACAGTTACCAGATGCAGTTTCTCTCACTCCTCCTCCTACTCTTCCCCTCCTGGATTCTCTGATGTCCAAAGAGAGTAATTTATGATGCAGTCTTAACAGTTAACCAGCAAAAATTCATTGGATATATTGTTTTTGTTCAGAAAATCTTATTGTTCCTCTGGATCTTTTTTTTCTTTTTTTTTTTTTTTTAATAAGACCAATTTTGTGAGTCTTTGGGCTTTAAAATTGAAATTGATACTAACATTTCAGCCCATGTTATTGCCATATTTATTCAGAAGTAGAAGCATCTACTAAAATATTTACTAACCTTTCATGGAATGAGGAGTCATCTGATCAGTCCTGGTGTAACACGCTCGCTAATTAAAAGTTTCAATGAATGGAGGAAGTTCCCCCAAAGTACTTTTCTCTCACAATTAAACCGAGTACAAGTAGCTAACCTCTGGCTTAGACTCACCATCCCCACAAAACAAACATGGTTTGCTCAAGAACTCCAAGTTTGCTCAAGAAGCTAGAAGTGTAGTGATTGAGCAAGATGGAAATTCAAATTTAATAACAACTTTCTTTTTCATGTAGCATATGAAAACCTATATTTATTATGGAAGTTCAGAGGAAAGGGATAAGGCTTATGATTCTCTCTTCTTGATTTCTAAGCATTCAGCTGTTTGGCCTCATATATAAGAGTCTACTAATCATTAATTAATCAAGAAATCCAAGAGAGAAAATTTATTCCTGTGCTAAGATTTATTCAGTTTTTTGCACTTGTATTTCAGAGGATTTCAAAATAAATAGATGCTCTTCAAAGACTGCAGCCAAGTAATTATTTTCTTTTAACAAGCTTATTAGTTTATTGACTTATGTTGAAGTGGGCTTCCCAGTTATTATATTTCATTTTGGGAACATTAGTTTTGAAGAATGATAGGATGATTAGTGTCATATTACAGTTTCATAATTTGCAGTGTCAAGGGTTTGCCAGCATTTACATCTCATATCCCTTTGGTTCAATCGCTTCTTCCAGCTTAGCTATTAAAAGAACATTTCACTGCTGGCCCATGAGCCTGTCTTTCAACGAATTAGTATAAAATTATTTCTGTAAGTTTCATTAAGGTTGAAAGAACTTGTATAATTTTTGAAATTTTTTAATATAACCAAATTTTACAGTTTTGATTGAAACCATACTTCAAACAGCATTTTAAAGGAATAAACAATATTTTAAAGGCAAATATCTAATATGCATGTTAAGTATTTGGATACTTCATATAATAAGGGGCATAATTTATCTTTTCATTTTGATATATCATGGAAAACATGTAGCTTCAACTAACTTAAAACTTGTCAACATCATTATGGTAAGGACCAACACATAATTAATGAGACTTCAGAAAAGTTGAAAGCCTTCAAAACATACACAAGAGTAACCTACCTTGTGTTTGGTAGCGCATCTTACCTAAAATGATGAAGTCTTGGTTCTTGACTAACATATTTATGGTTTCTTGACAATCTGCAGGCAAGAAGAAGAAAATTTTCTCTTCTGTAGCTGACTCACATTCTCATCAAAAGCAAAGACACTGATTTTCAATGCAGCTATTCAGCCACTTACACTCATACATTCATACATACGTTCACTGGTATTACCATCAAAGGGATAAGTGCCCACTCTCCTGGATTGGCCTGCAATACTAAAGCAGTAGTTCCCACGCAGCTGAGCCAACTGTGACATTCATCACAACTGAGCAACCATCTGCCTGCATATAAAACAGCTTTTTTACTGTGGACGAAATGCTGTACAGAAAATTTGTCAGTTCTCAAAACACAGTCTGAATGTATTTAACTTAGCCATATGTAATGTTGTTCTATGGAATTGAGCAAGTGCAGCCATAGCCTATTACCTGGTTGGTTTGGGTTTTTTTCTGACGAATAAATCTTAGAAGGGGAATTCATCCAGAGATTTAAGAAATGTGCATTTATTAAATGCATAGGCACTGGTTATATGGTATGGAGGATGGAGAGGCACAAACAAGGCCATCAGGTTTGTTAACTGTTTTTTCAAAGACTATTATTTATATTTCTTTTCTCAGAATGGATGAAGAGAATTCTTTACTTGGAATGAACAGTTTCTTTATCTATATAAAGACCGAGTACCTGTTACAAATCTTCTTGCCTCTTTGTGAACAGTTATGTTTTCATCATGTCATCCTCTTACAGATGAATCAAGGTCAATCAATAGTAGAGGACACAAAAAAGAGATATTGACAAGGGTTAGCAGGAAAGAGTATTAAACAAGACAGAGAAATGATGAATAGAGGAGAGAACAGCAAAAGCTAACAAAAGAGCATTGGAAGCATGGCCACTACTGTGCCCTTTGGACATAGAGCTAAGGCCACTGTAGTTTTCAGGCCATCTCTACTCTCTGATGGTCAGCTTAAGGAAGACATAGAGCAATTTTCGGCCCATTCCTTACTCTGGGACTAACTAACGATCTAAACAGAATCCAAGGTGGCTTCTTAGCAAAAGCCAATTTATTTGGAGCTTTTTTTCCAAGGTGGCATAAGTCCTTTATCTGTGTCCAAAGTACATTTCATGTCTGAGTTACTTGTTTCTCCTTTTTTTTATACTTTCAGCAGCTCAATAATTTAGTGAGTGCAATCAGCAGTTTGGGAGATTAGGACCACAGAAAGTTTAATTGTGATTTAGAGGAGGATTTAATGAGCTTGCAACTTAAAAGAAATCTTACTACAGTCAGTGTCTGCTGATTTTAATGTTGAGTTCCAAGAAAACATAACATGGACAACTTTCCAAAGTGTCTGTGGCCACAGTGAATGAATTCATTCAAGTCTCAGAGGTGACAAATAGCTCCTAGTACAGGTTTTACACTGCAGCTGCAGTGCACTCACGACTTATTTTATTTCAGCAGTTTTATATAAGAGTCAACTCTTTGGAGCATTCAAAAATTAGTATTGTAAATAAATTCTACAGATATTGTTAAATTTGATTCTAGGTAAGGGAAAATTTGAGCAAATTTATATTACACTGATTTTTTTCCTATGCTTGTTTTTGTTTGGTTTAAAGAGCTAGATGAATTTCCATATAATTTTATGACACTATACACTATAATAGTAATTCAAAATTGAGGCACATTTACATTTAAGGACCCATTGAATATATAACTGTTGATTTCTTAAACCACAATCCTTCCTAGAATAGGTGTGCACCAACTACTCTGTGCCTGATTGGGAATCCAGTGATACAAAGCATAGCCAAAGGGTTCTACCCCACAAAGTTGTGTAAATTGACTTAATTTTTGCATCCATTCTTCAGGGAAGTAAGATCCAAATGACAATAAAATCGCCGTATCTTCATTATCTGCATCAGAAGGCTGTCATGTCCTAAAGAGCTGGAGTTTGAAACCCTCTGGTCTTTGCCATGTTTATCATTCTTTTGCAGGGCAGCATGATGAGCTAGTTGGAGGATAGCTGTCTCTTCAGTATAAGAGACATCTGCTGCAGAAAATGTCATTGCAACTGCTGAGCAGCAACTGCTGAGCTATGGTTTACAGTACAGGTGTGCCTAGAAACAAGATGGTTTTGAACCTTTCTTCTGTCTCCCCAGAAATCCTTTGCACTGGGAGGTGCTTCTCTCACTGGTTGACTCCACTCAGGCTGCATCCCAGACTCTTTTATTCACTATGCTGCACCTCTGTCATAGATATAAAGTTAACAACAGCACCCTCACAAACTGTTTCTGATGATAGAATCATTTTCCCTGAGTAAAACTGTTGCATTCCACTATGAGGAACTGCGAGCAGTTCTTCTGAAAATGGATGGTCAGGAATGGAATGAAGCTAAAGGAGGCAAACCTTGTATCTGGGAACCCTTTGTTGGTAACAAAAGGAGCGGGAAAAGGGGTTGGCTGAGAGAAGGAGGGCTGGAAGAGACAGGAAAGAAGAAAGGAAAAGGGAAAAGGACCGGGGTGTTGCAGTGGGGTTAGCCTGCAACCTTCCCTGAAAAACAGCTTTGGCCCGTGGAAAGAATCAGGAACAATAATCTTGATAGATGTTCATAAATGCTCTTCATTTTCTCACAGCCTCATGGCTGGGCCTGGCACAGACTGACTACCACAACTGCCCAAAATCATGTGAACACCCACTTAAGTACAGGATTCACTGGGCAGAGTTACATTTGAAAAGACCAATGAGGAACAGGATTCAGACACAATAGCATCAGGGGGCTTGGAAACCCCGTGTAACCCGACCATGCTTCCACTCCCAAGGCACATCCCCCCCCAGGGGCACCTCCACACCGGGGAGGAGAGAGAGAGAGGGGACAGAGACAGAAAGATGGCGTTACCACCAGCAGAATCAGAGCAATTGTGTTGGCTCCGGGCGGTGGAGGGGTGTGCGCGCTGCCTGTCTGTCTGTGGCCGGGCTGGGTGTTAGGGAGCCTGCGCGGCTCCTGGAGGGACGCGGTTCCACAGGCGCGGCTCACGGGGCGATGATTCCGGACACGCGGTGAGTGGGCGCTCGGGTGGGAGGACCAGGACCCTGGACAGGGTCACGGCAACCGGCTGGATCGGGGTGACAGGGCAGGCGGTGACGGCTGAATTGGTGCGGCGGCAGAATTGGATGTGGGCAAGGATGTGAGGCAAAATGGCAGAAAAGCGGTCAGGAGCACAGGAGGGCAGGGCAGGTGTGAGGGCGAGCCGGCAGGCAGGAAGGCAGGCAGAAGGCAGGCGGCTGGGGCCAGGGCAAAAGAGGGAACGAGCGGGAACAGCAAACAGTATCAAGCCCCAGCGAGGAGCAGCAAGACCCTGGCAAGCAGCAGCAAGTCCTGACAGAGTTGGTTTTTATACCCCCCCGCTCCTCCCAAAGTCTGCCTGCCAGCAGGGACCCATTGGTCCAGTGCAACCTTTCTTTGCCGTCCATTGGTGGAGAGCTCCTCGCAAGCCTGGCTGGAGAAGCCCCTGCACAGTGTCCCTCGCGGCCTGCCTCGTGTGAGGTGTTGCCAGCCGAAGTCTCGCCAGAGAAGAGGGTTCTCCCACTCCTGGCTGTCTCCTGCAAGTGGCACATGTACACCCCTCCTCCACATGCCTCTGGCAGCCCTGACAACCAGAGCTGAGGCAAACTAAAATGGCTCCTCACAAAAGCTGTTAAGGTTTTGGAACCTTTTGGATTTTGTAATTTTTTCTTGCACACGGATGTAGTGCCTTTTTATCATGTCTGAACCTCATTCCCACTGCTCACTGATATATTTTCATGGTGGAATTAATTTTAGAACCCTAAGTTAGGTAGAGAAGAACTTCTTCTCTACTACTTCAAAAGTATTTTCTTCTTTACCTTGTCGACAAGCATATATTCAGGAGAAATGCTCCTCTAAAATCTTAAAATTTTGGCAAAACTTAGTTGCCTAACTTACATTTGAATCCATTCTTCCAATTATTTTCTCTTCCTTTTTTGCTTTCTCTAACACTTGCCTCTATAGAAAGGCTTAACTAGCTGAGAAATGTAATAGAAGTATCCATGACACTGATAAATGTATATAATACAATAACTCTCCCATTCTCCAAAAAAGCCACCGATATGTTTTGTTTTCTGGGAGACTGATATTTTCTATGTGGCCCACTGATAATTAAACAAGCAAAGATTCACATTTAAAAAAACAAATACAAACATTGCAAAATGTACACATCTTTAAAATGTGTAGTTTGATTCCCAGTGTAACAAATACCAAATTTTTGGTGAAAAACACGACTTTCAGTCTCTTTTGAAGTAGTATTCAAGTGCTATGTATGCCCACAAAGCTTTTGCAAAAAAGATCCTGTGAAGCTACTTAACACAAAGCTTCTATTTGTCAGGGTTGTATCTGCCAGTCCATCTCATTCAGTCACTAGCTGTAAAGATTAATTAATATTTGCAGTCTTGATCATGCTGCACGTATAAATCTAACACATACTTTCAGGAAGAGAAGAAACACCTAACAGGTGCAGCTGTAGATATTGTGCAGGCACTAGACAACATGATTATTTGGAAAAAAGACATTCTTTAGAAATAGTTGTGACCAGGATACTATAGCACTAATTCAGTTTTTTAAGATCCTGTTTATCTGCTATGCTCTATGAATGAGAAGTAGTGGCTCAGAGTTATAAAAATGTGCTTCATATTTACATGCTGTTTGATTATTTTGGCTTTGCATTTTGAGAAGATTAATCACCAAGAAATGCATCTTACCAGCATTTTTTTTCAGAATCGTTGTAGTACACATGAAAACTAACTTTGAAATTTATTTATTAACAATGTTATGTCAAAAGGAAATAAATAGCAATAATCATTTCAGCTGCTTATATCCCTGGAGACTTTGGACGCCAAACAATAAAAGATTCATTTATCAGTGTTATAATGCTCTTGGAACATAACACAGTTCTACAGAATTTTAACTCCGAAGTCCCTTATTTTCCAAGTGTGGAGTGGAAACAAAAAATTCTAGTAGGTAAGATAACCATTTAGAATCAGGGAGATCAAAGTTCAAGTCCCACTGACTACTTAGATATTTAAATTAAATGGAAAGGATCCAACAGAAAAGTTAGTACTGGTAACAAATTTTTGCTGGGAGTTATTGTATGCAAGTCTGTACATCAAATAACTTCTCCAGTCTCTCGGGTTATTCCAGGGGCTGAGGAGCTCTATTTGCTTTATATTGAAAAATCTTTGGTTCATCGAGAAGCTGGATAGGAAGCCTTTCAGATTTTTCAAAAAGTTTCACTTCATTAAAAGTGGTTTCTTTTACAGATTTACATTGTAAATATCCAATTAGCCTAATTCAGGATTTGAGTTTAACATATCAATATAGTCTTGTCTTTCATGACAGAAGGGGCTACTCTAGGTGCTGTGAAATCATAATTTCTTTAAAGAAAGAAAGATATGTCTCTATTTTCGTTGAAGAAAGGAAGAGTATGAAATGAGATATGGTAATTGTCATGAAAACTTCCATAGATCATCACAGCTACGACAGTAAAGATATTTTCTTCAATTACTTAAACCAGTTGTGTAGATATAACATTTCAAAAACCTTTAAAATGTCTTTTCTGACTTGCCATTGTTTTCTACTTAAACTTCTTTGATTTGCATTTGATAAGAAATTTGTTCCCTCAAATAAGAAATAATTACCTTTCCTCATAAGAAAGGTGCTGTTGCTTATAAACATGGATTTTGTTGAGAGTAGTTGCAGGGATTATAAATTATCTGATGTTCATGAAAGTAATAATCTATCTTGTAAATTTCCATCAAAACTGGGATTTGATTCCTGCTTTGTTAGAGCTGTTTAATGTCCATGTAAAACTTATGTATTAATTGCAAATTCTCTATATTTCAAGGAAACCAGAAAAGCTGCATACTAAATTTGACCAGTGGTCTATTCTATCAATTTGCTGCTTTCTCTTTGCCATTTAACTGGTGTCAGATGCCATAATTACATTATAATCTGATTATAAGACAGTTTTTCAACTCTGAATGTTTAACAACTGATTCTAAAGTCAAAAGATTTATATGCATAATAACATATACTCCTAATTATATTATAGAGGTTTGTGTTTAGATTCAGTCAGTCTATCAATCCTGCTAAACACTTAGCATTACAGCATTGGTTCAACTGGTTATATTCAAGGGAAAAAAAATAATAACCATATTTTAAACTATCCAACTTTCAGTTTTGTTGAAAATCAGCTTCTTGTCATTGTAGGAGATTTGAAGGATCTGACTGAGAAGAAATGATGGAATGATGGAATAAATGATGAAATGATGGAATAAATTTTTAAGACAAAAGGTAGAGATATTTTTACTAGTAAAGATAAGATACTCATGTATTAAAATGGGAATCACTACAGATTGTACAGCTTGTTCATGGTGTCCAATTTATTAACGAAAGAATATACAACATGATATAAAATACACTTATCTTTAACAGTGTCTAGAGATGAAAGGTAATGAAACCACTGTCCTTTTTACGGTATAAAATTTCATAGAACAGTAGAGACAACATTGTTCTCTTGACATTTAAATCAAGGAAATTATGCACTTTTCATTTTTTTATCATTATGTACAGGAGGTAGAAGCAGTGACATACTACAGAGGAAAACTTAGAAACATTGCCATATCATGTAAGGATGGTATTAGGAAAGAGCAGACTCAGTGACAGATGAAGCTCAGATGGTACATGAAGGGCACTAAAGAGCTTCAACTGTAGCGAAAATCTGAACAAGGAAAATGTGGACTCTGCTGAATGAAGTAGGGGATTCAGTGACAGTGAACGCAGACAGGGTTGAAGTATGCAAAGCATTATTTGCCTTGGTCCTTGTCAATAAGATCTCTGCCATGGCCTGTAAAGACATGGTTCCAAGAGAAGAACAAGCAGCAGTGAATGTGAGTCAGGCCCGGGATTGCTTGAGATGGCTTGACCCATATAGGTCCATGGGACCCGACAGCCTGTAGGTAAAGGCATGTCCTCAAAAGGCTACTCTCCATCATATCTGAGAAGTCATGGAGGCTGGGGAAGGAGTCCAACTGTAGTGGGTGTTTTCCCACTCCCTTTTTTGCTAAATTGCCTCCCCCACCACGTTGTCCTCCCTCCCCCGCCCCTATTCCTAACCACTTCCTCAGGTTCTCCCCATTTGTTCTGTACCCTAATCCCGCCCCTGTACCCTGAGACCATTAGTCCCTGTGCTCTCTCTGCCCCCCTCATCCCCGTGCAAAGTCCAGCCTTGTACCACCTGATGGCCTCTCTGCTTAGGGGAATCAGCCCATGGTGGTCCTGTCTGCCTTTGGGACCATGTGAATAAAGATCCTCTGAAGCCCCCATGAGGGGAGCCTTCTCGCCTCCTTTATCGCTGCCGTGTTGTGGAGCAGGCAGCGAGCCGGAGCACTGTGAGGGGCAGGCAGCCCCACTGCGCTCTCTGGGAAGGCTGCAGCTGCCATTCCACTGGCAGAAACTACAGACTGCAACATCCAACAACTGGAGAAAGGGAAATGTTCAAAAATCCATCTCCAAAAAGGCCAGAAATGAAACAGTCTAAAGGCCAGCCAGACTCACCTTGTTACCTAAGAAAATTAGAGCAAGTCCTCTTGGAGCACACTTCAGGGCACATGAAGGACAAGACAGTGTTTGAGAATAGTCAGCATAACTTACCAAAAAGTAAATCATGTCTAACCAATGTCAATGGCCCTGAGAGTTGGAAGACTGGATTTTTGCATGAGGAGAGAGCCGTAGATATAATGTATAGGGCAAATTTTTTGACATGGTCTGCCACAAAATTCCTGTATCCAAACTGAGATATCACAGTCTGTATGGATAGATAAAGAGATGGGTAAAAACAGATGTAATGATCAAGCCCAGTGGTTAATAGGGCACACTCAACCTTCATGCTGATTAGTGGAGTACCACAGGGGTCTTATTTTGGGGTATGACTTTGTTAACCTCTGTATTAATGACTTGGGAGAAGCAATCCTATACACTCTCAGTAAAGTTTGCAGCTGTCATCAGACTGAGATTACCTAGTTTACTTGAGGCAGTGGGACCTAGACAAGTGGATGAATGAGGAACAGGAACCTTGTGAAATTCAGCAGAGTCAAATGCAAATTCCTTCACCCAGGAAGAACTCTTTACAAAGATACAGGCTGGATACTGAATGTGGGGAGCAGCTCTGCAGGACAGGCTCTGGAGGTCTTGGCAAACAGAACTGAGGATGAGCCAACAGCAACCTGGACTATACGAGCAGGAAACCAAAGAAAGTGTCAGAGTCCCACAGAACCTGGATGCTTTTTCAGGGTCAGGGCTCCTGCAAGTCGGTGACTCAGGATCACAGTCATCATGGTGAGGGTTACCAGGGTCAGAAGCTACCCAGTGGTGGTTGAGTAGGTTCATGCTGACTAGAAAGTTCCAGGGTTAAGCCAAGAAGTCAGTCCAGTGGTTGAGGTCTGAATCAACAGGTTTTAAAGGGTCCATGCATGAGTCGAAGACTTGGCCTCATACCTGTCTCACTGAAGATCATGAGAAATCCTTTCCCTCTGAGGACAGTGGAAAAGTCAGCCCAGAGAAATTGTGAAGTCTCTGTCCATCCTGAGAGGTTTTCAAGACCCATGAGGAGAAAGGCCTGAGCTGCCTGGTCAGATCTTTAAGCTGACCACTGAGCAGGAGGTTGGACTAGATTAATTTTTGTTTTCAAACTACCATCCTACATTTTTATTAAGTTAAAGGTTTTTTAATTCCTCACTGAAGATGACAATACACTTCTTTTTTTCAAGAGAGGAGATGTACAAGAGGTACTAAAACCATATCGCATGAACAACAAAATCAAGTTTGTCACTCTCATGTGATGTACCCCATAAAATGCTGAATGATTTTAAAAGCCTCAGTAAGCAAGGATGACAAAACCGGAATCAGAAGCAAACTAACAGTATGTCAGAAACAGTTTGAAGATTATTTTGAAGTGGACTTACAAATTTTATTTGTACTGTTATATCAGATCCAGAGCTGATCTGACTCAATTTAAGGTCTTTCATATCTTGTTCATTATTTGTATGCTAAAGATATTTTTTAACAATATCATCATGACAGTTGTAAAACTTCATGGTTTTGCCTCGCTTTTGTTCTGTTGTGAACTGTTAACTTCAAAGCTTTGGAGGCCTGCTGTGACTCTTTTCTCATATATTTTCTCCAGGCTGAAATACTGTATTACACAAGATCTATAACTTAATATTTTTTTTTCTTTAGGCAGCCAAAACTGTCCATCACCCACCAGATGTTCAAATTATTTATTTATTTTTGGTACAGATTCTAATTTTGTCATTTGTCTGTGAATTTCTTAAAACAGCAAAAAACATGGTAAATTAGTGTTAGAAGTCAGACTTCTATTTTAAAGGACAAATTTTTATTTTCAAATGTACTGATGTACATGGCATGCACCTTAATTATTTTGTGTGGACAATCAAGTGAATTTCTTGAGATTGCAGAGGACAAAGGGTATCTATAATTGGAACTATATTGAGACAGTACAGAATTTCCCATTTTGGAGTAAGCAGCAGGAACTCCTGCACTTCTCGAGCTTTTGAATAGGCAAAATAAATGCATCAGCTGTGATGTTGCCCAAGAAAGAGAAGGTTATCTCTTGTCATGGGGTGGCTACAGGCAACTTTGTGGGCTGGAGTTTGACATCCTGATTACCTTCCTAAAAGTTCCTTATGTGGTCATTTGAAAGTAACACAGAAATGAACTACAGATTCTCATATGTAATATTAAAAATATATGTTCGATCAATATACAAACTTCAAATGTATTCATGATTAAATACTTACTGTTGGAACTTGAAGAAAACTGAAAAGAAGTGCTTAACACATCATGAATGTGGCGATTAAGTATATGAAGGTCAGCTAATAAAAATATGGTATGCACAGTTAAACTCACCTCTAGATTTCCATTCATACAGATATGGAAGTTGGATATTTTTATTTCTAATAAATACATTAGTTGATTATTAAGTGCACTTAGAAGCAATCATAGGAGGAACTTAATGCAAAATACGAGGGCAAAATATTTTCATTCTCACTATGTTACACCTTGAGTTATTATCAGATGTTGCCTTGGAATTTTGTAAGCCTTCTGTTTTTAACCTTGGAGTCAAATTTTCTCACACAGTGTTATGTAAATAGAGCCGATGTTTACTTAAGTATTGGAATGTGTATAAGAATAATGTAGTGTCAATAAAGAGTATCCATTTTGCTTTTTCTGCTGAACCTAGCAAGTGTAAGAGCCTCGTTATTGTGTCCCCGCGGACACAATCAGCCACAATTTTTTGTTTACAGAAAAACAAAGTAGATTTCTAAGAATTGTTGGCTGAATCCTTATATTACCAATCTAGTTTTTAGCAGACCATCTTTTAAGAAGAAATTAGTAAAAATACTATTTACTCCCAAATAATTTTAATTTTGGTGCTTTGATTTCAGAGGTGTCCAGTTGCAAAGGACACATTTTTTGAAAAGGTAAATTCTCTGTTTTCCCTGAAGGTTAAGTTCAGTATGGCTACACTGAACATTCAAACCCACTAGCTGTTTCTAAAGAATTTTGGTTTGAGACCTTTATATGGTAAAATTCTCTGCCCAGCTTCTGAGAAACTGTTAAACTTAGATTATGCATATTTATGCATCTGTGCTAAGGCACTGTATGAGGAACAATTATATATGAGATCTGAGGAATAGGAATTTTCACTTCTAATCAGTACCATGAAAACAGTAAAAGGACATTCAATTCTTAATGCAAGTTTTTATTAGAATGGAGATCTGAATAAACTGGTTTTGTCTGAGAAAATGGGTACATGATAGTAAAGTCAATAGCTTGGAAATACCCCTATGTATATATAGCTTTACTGTGGGAATCTTTCTCTACTACATTTTTGTTCCTACTGCTTTGAATGGCTTCCAAGATTGCAAGAACACTATTCTATCTTCCAGCTGTCCACAAAAAATAGGTCTCACTTTCTGTTAACTTTGATGTTTTTCTTTTTTCTTATTTCTACTTAACACAGAAATGCCTTAACCAACATTTTTCCCACAGGCTATCTCCTTCCTGTGAATCTCAAACTACTTTTGTTTCAATATACTTAATCTAATTTAGCTATCAGTTGTCTCTAGGGAGGGCTCTTTTTCTTTTCTACTTTCTTCCTATTCTGATACACTATCCCCTTTTCCCCTTTGCATTGACTTTAGTGCTTGTCTGGAACTCACTTGGGTTTAGTTCATGACTCCTAGAGCAGATGTAGAAGAGGTGGGAACATGCAGCTGGACACAAAGAGGCTAATCTTTTCAGCAGCAGCCTGAAGCTGGATTTCAATATGAAATATCTTCTTTATCACCCTTATATGGCACACCATATTTTTCTCACAGTGTGAATTTTTGATGGCTTTTAGGAAGGTATCACATCCCCACCTCTGCTGAAGTGATTGCACGTGACCCTGAGCACAACAGCCAGGAGAGAACCAGCAGCCAGGTCTCCCCTCAGCTGTTCACCTAAGTCCTTTTGACAAAATACTAGCCCCAAAAGGTTTTTCATATTTTCCCTGATTTTGAGTAATCAAATGATTGAAATGGATACCAGATTATACCTTGAATTTGAAACACTACATTTTGGGATGTGGGTATTTTTCTTTTTGATACACTCCAGTAATAGGAAAAGAAACACTAACCACAACTATTCCAGGATATGAATGGATTTCTTGAACATTCTGCATATACCCCATCTTTGTAGCTGCAGGAGAACTGTGTTATGGCTGATAGTGACTGTCACATCCTTTTTCTTATGTTGTGCAAAGGCAGGTTACATTAATGAATATCAGACAGTTGAAGAAACCTCAGCAGCATTTATGTGCTCCCAATTAACTGAATGTTGCAATAATGAGCGACTCAGAGACCCCCGGCAGGTGCGAAGGAGAGCCCATGTATTGCAGAAACCTGGCCTTTTGGAGCAGTTAGCTGGTTATCTGGTTACATAGTTTTAAGGCACAACAAACGTAATTCAACCAACCACCATACACCACGGTGTGAGCATGCGACGGTCAGGCAGCATGTTTTTCTATCCTTAATTCAGCTGTGTCTCTTTCCCACAGTCCTTTTCTACTTAGCCGAAATAACAGGCCTGAGCCATGATTTTACAAAGGCAACAAGGCCTTCATGCAACATCACCCCCTTTCTTTGTTTTTTGTGACAAGGGTTTGTGTACTCTAATGCCAAAAGAGTCTGCACCTGTAAAGCCATTATCTTATTAAGACTATTACTGGTCATCTGCCGAGTACAGGGTAAGATACATGGAATACAGATCACAATCAATAAAAACCCATCAAGAACAACCATGCTACTGACAAAGAGACCTGCAGCATAGGAAAACAAAAAGATAGTGTCCAATATCCCTAGAGAGAGAGCTGCTTCTGCACTTGGAAATGGATAGCTACTGTTCCAAAGCTCTTATGGCTGGAGCTCAGGAGCCATGCTATTTAGGCAGGAGGGAGTCTATTAGCTGAAAATGCTGACTTTAACATTACCGAATGTCTTTCTGGAAATATGGAACAGGAAATAGCTGAAGAAGGTCAGAAGGAACACAACAACATGATGGTGGGTGCAGTGGGACACAAGGCCTCTGTTGGCAGGCTCCCTCGGTAAGCCTCCAGGCACAGCCATGTTCCTGGCAGTCCTACCCCTGCTCCTGCCTTAGCTACAAGGGCTGGATGGTGATTAGGTCATTTTTCCTCTCACTGGGCCTCGACTCCTCAGAGGCGATCGATGTCTGTGCAGTTGAGCAGGTATCCACTTTAGAGCTGTTGACAATAAAACACATGTACCTTCTCCCCTAGGTTAGTAACTCACCTAGACCTTGCCACTGCACACTCAATTGTGGATCCTTATATAAAACCTTTTAGAAATTGGTCTCACACATGCAAATTTTCAGACCAGTAGCCCTCTGCTGGTGATCAAAATTGATGCTCTGCCTGCAAAAAATTTAGTGTAAATAGTGCATTATCTAAATGTTCCTGAGGAGCCATATTACCCCTTCTTTGTTTTCCTGATGACATGTGTGTCTCTCACTATGAACATGAAAGCAACATAAAAGCAAGACAATATATGTAATAAAAGAATAAACTCACACTGAGCAAAAATAAGCAAGGTAATACATGGTGCATGTCAAAGGGATAGCGATTTAGAGGAATACACCCTCAATTGCCTAAATAGTGTATCATCACCCAGAGTCTGCAGTAGCTGGCGAGCCCTGTTTCACAATGAGGATCTGGAGAAACCTTCCCGGGCAAGGCTTCCAAGTTTACCTTGAATGGGCGTCCAGCTTTTATAAGCGCAAATTGGCAAGTCAAAGTGGCATGACTACATTTTTAGTGCAGAAACACGTGGGGCTATAGGCATACCTCCTGACCAGATAGGGCCAGGGCTTGGCTAGAGCCAAGGCCTCAACTGGAAGGCTGTCCGTAACATGTCCTAAAAACAAGGCTTTATTAGTAGTAGTTGGGAAAGTTTCTGAAAATGATACATGTCTTGCAGATAGCTACACAACAGTATGTGAAAGTTTGTAAAGCAGCTGGCTTTGTCATTTATCCTTAGCTAAGTAGTCAAGGGTACCATGAGCAAGCTGCAAACAACCAAAGAAATGCATGTGTGTAACATCCAATAATATCCAATGGATAATGCCCTTTATAAAAAGCAAATTTACGCTATGACATTAAGAGCATATTCAGAATCGTTAATACAGCAACAGTAACTGATCTAAGAAATCAAGATTGTATTTCCCCACACATGTATATATATACACGACAATAAAGCAAAATAAA
>VYXC01000940.1:1550-87449 GCA_013397175.1 Platysteira castanea
GCATCCAAACTGGGACATCTTGCGAGCGGACGGCCTAAAATGCACAAAAAACAAGGGATGCTTAGAGCTGCGCCCAAACTTGGCACCCGAGCGATAAGAACCGGTTCTGTCCTCCGGTCACCGCTCACCTTGCTCCATCGACCTTGACTGCTGATAGCCAGCATTACTTCCTAAAAATAAAGACAAAGAACAATGCTGTAACATAGCCACCACTTCCACCGGCCCTGCAGAGACAAACAGTGACTGACCTTCTCAGGGGAACCCCCCTCACTTGGTATGGGGCGCTCTGCCACAGATTTAATCCATCTGCATGTGAAAGAAAGTTAGGACAAAGGTCAAAATGCTGCATGGTAACTTAACAGCTCCAGACATCCTGTATTTTTCAAATCCTGTACTGCCTGGTGTGGAACTCTGAAGTTTCTTGTAGCTCATGAGCTGCTCTCTTAGGCCAGACAGATACAACAAAGCCTCTCTGAGCTTGCTGTTCAAGGACACTCGGGCTGGCCTAGGCCCAAAGGTGTAAACTGGGACCATGAAAGAGGTGGAGAAATTGAAGAGAGCTGAAGTTTTAATTGGTGAATTTATGCTGAGATGCAAATGGACCAAACCTATATCAGTGTCAAGAACTCGTGACTCAGGGTCCATCTTGGGGTCCATTTTATGGAAGCAGCCTCTGCTCCCCAGGGTGTGCCTTGAAGGCCTTCAAATAAATCCCTGCCTTTATTCCCTTACTCCTGTCTGGTCTCTGTTTCTGGGTGGCTGGGAGAAGGCATCACGGAGTCCTGGGGTGCTGAGCAGCAGCTCACCCCTGCCTCTGGAACCTGCAGGAGCCAGGAAGGGAGGAGGTGGAAGGAATGCCCAGCCCCTGCTGGCTTTGCCAGAGCTCCCCAGGTTCAGCTCCTGGGCTCAGCTCGGAGGGGACAGACAGGGAAGTGCAGCCTAAGAAGAGCAAAGCATCCCTTGGAGAAGCCTCCTGAGAAAGCTCCACCAGCCCCAGCGTGGCTCTTCCCTGCTCCAGCCCCGCTGCTCATTATCCTATGGAATTTTGTTGCCAAAAATAACCCTCAAAGGGTCAGAAGCCAAGCCAGGGTCCCTCTGAGCACGGCTCACATTCAGTTGTTCACAGAGGTTTCACAAACACACACATCACCCACCAGGCTCTGCCAGCAGAATTCACCATGTGGAAAAGAAAATCCACTTTTCTGGCCTCAAAACAAACACGAGATGTTTTGCTGCTTAATTTAACTGCTGCCTCTTCCCTTTTGCCTCCTGTAAACACAGATTTAAATTTAGAACAAGGGTGACAGAGCGGGCTGGAGGAGAGGGAGGTTCCACGTCTCCTCCTCAACTTTGCCTCACATAGTTCTGGAATGAGCCAGCTGTTCCTGAGTGTAAATTTGGGATGCAGGGAGCACTGACCCAGTGGAAAGTGTCCCTGCAGACACGTGGCCACTTCCCTGCCCTGAGGAGAGAGCTTGAACTGCTCCACAAAGTGCTCATGAAGCTGCATTTCCCTGAGGAGAGCTGGGAGAGCTCAGCTGAAGTCCCAGGGGTGAGTGTGGCACAAGTCCCTCTGTCACAGCCTTTGTGTTTGCAACTCACTCTGGGGGAAAAAGTAATAAAGGAGGCACAGAAAGTATTGAAATTGTGGATTCTGGAAAAATCTGGATGGAAAAGGAGCCTTTTCTCAGGCTGTCTCTCCCAGAAAGGTCATTTTACACCTGCTCAGGGTGGTTGGGCTCACTGCTCTTGGATTTCTTTTCCAGCCTAAAGGATTCTGTGGCTGTGACCAAGAAGCTGCACGTCCCACACTGTCCTGCAGCCAAGGGCACGCTCTGGTCACTTTATATTTCCTCTCAGTGCTGGGAAGAGGAAAGGAAGTTTTCTGAGAGAGAATCTTGGAGTGGTGACGTTCGTTACCAAACCAGGTCTGGAGCAGCAGCACCAAAATGAAATTAGAGAACATCAAAGCTCTGAGGTGTAACATCCAGTTTGGGATTTTAGCCAGATTTGAACAGCAAAAGCAGAATGGAAAAAAAAGTTTTACTTTCTGAACCATTGCTGATATTTATAACGCTCATCCCATTGGATGGGACTGTGGCCAAAGCATTTTCCTGTTGCCTCAGAGACAGAAACACCAGAAAAGTGAAGTTAAATCCCTGTAATAGCCACGGAATTATTTTATTTCTTCACCCCTTAAAACAATCTTGAACTACTTAACCCTGAAACGTCTCTGAAAACAGCTGGGTTGCATACTTTGACAATGCAATTTGTTTCTATTCAAGAGATGTCATTAATAATGTTCCTAATTGATTAGCTATTAGGTCAAGTGAAGGAACTAAATTATTGTTGAGTATTTCAGTTTTGACAACATCAACTATGAAAAAATGCAGTATTTCCAAGAAGTAGTTCTAAAAATAATGTTGACAACAATTAATTAATTAGCACAAATTGCCTTCATCAAATTAAAGCAGGGGCGGGTCTGTCCCAGGGGGTTATTTTTAGTTAAATGCCCATCGTGCACAAAATTCCAGCATGAAAGTTATTTCCAGCCTTTCCCAGTATCCAGATAAATACAGAATTTTCCCAGAAATATTTGAAGCATGTGGAGATTAGCAGGACATATCCTGCCTTTATCCCAAACATTTTGGGGCTGTCGGTGCAAACACTCAGAGTCACTCGGAGTGGGAGGGGGGAATTCTCTCCCTGCTGTAACAGAGTGAGAAATGTTCCTGCTCCAGGGCAAAGGAAATTGATCCCAAATGAGGGGAGGCAGCTGAGAACGAGGGCAGGGGGAGCAGGGGGTTTGGAGCTGAGAAATTCCTGGAAAAGTGTCCACAACCAACCTGAGCCAAAGGCACCACACGGAGCTGGGAGGAGCAGGAAAGCCCTGGGGGTTCCCACACAGAGCTCAGCTGAGGTGCTGCAAACACAACCAAGTGGGAATTTGGTGCCAGGGATGTTTTTCTAAAACGTGGCACTGTTGGCAGTGAACCCAGGACCCTCAAATCCTTAAGGTTTATCAAAACCTGTTTGGTACCAGGCCTTTCTCTCAACCAAAAATCAGAGATTGCAGAGATGAGAGTGCCCAGGAGGAATTTAAAATTTGTTTAAAGCCACAACCAGAGTCCCAGCAGTGCCATCCCTGTGCCCAGACCACCTGGGGGTGCCTCTGCTGGGGAACCCAGCCCGTGTGGGGTTGGGAAGAAGCTCGGGATGTCCCTGGCCCAGCTCATCCCCCAGGGCAGGACCAGCCTTGGATCCATGGTCAGAGCAGCTCCCAGGGCTGTGCCTGCTCCAGGGGGATTCTCCCTCCTCTCTGGGCAAACACTTCGGATTTAAAGGCCAGGGTTGTGAGGTTTTTCCATCCCAGGAGAAGGGGAAATAGAGTCCTGGAAGGGCAGAGCAGGAGGAGCTCGGGGGCCTGGGAGGTTCCTGGGGGAGCTGGAATTGTGGCTTCCCTGGGACAGAGGGCTCAGCTTTATCCATTCCTGGAGTGATCCAGGTTTATCCATGGCAGGAGAACTGGAAAGACAGGCACCCATCAGCTGGGCAGCCTCAGCAATCAACGGGCAGGCAGCACCTGTTAATTGATGTAATATTACTTCTCCAAGTAGTCTTTAATTAACATAATATTAATAGGAAGAACAGCGACCTGCTTAGCAGAAGGAAATCCAAATAAAGCCCAATGGGCTTGTGCCTATAAATAATTTCATATTTTGCAGTCTACCCAGTCGTTGAAGGGTGAAATTAAAAAAGGGGAGAGCTCTGTGCACTATTCCCAAACTGAGGGGGGTTCCAGCCCCAGCTGTAACAGCCCCACTGTTATTTTATGCTCCCTCTGTGCTGAAAATCATCAGGTTAACACAAAGAACAAAGGCAAAGATTCATGAAGACAAGCCAAATAACAATCTCTTAGCAGAAGAGCTGCTCAAGAAGCAGTTCCAATCTCTGGCAAGTTCATTTCAACCCCAGTTGTGTTTTCCACTTCATTAGACAATAGGGAAGCAGAGTAAATGGTGTGTAAATTAAATACATTTATTTTAGCAAATTAATTACAAAAATTGCTTTCAAATGGGACTGGAGGTAGGTGGAGGATTATCTGATGGAGACAGAGGAGTCAGAAGCACTGGAATCATTAATGAATCCCCTTAGATTTAATTAAATTAAGACTGTGAGCAAATATGTCAGAAAGAATGGAGAGATTTTGGCTTTTGTCCCAGGAACTTTCCTGGGGGCTTTCCTGGCGTTTGTGCCTCTCTTGTGGTGACTGAACATTTCAAAGTCAAGGTTTCTGGTGGCTTTACATCCCAATACTTGCTGTAAAATAAAGAATAAGCTCAACTGATGAAATGATGAAGCCCTGGCATTTCTGTTTGTGCCTGAAGTCAACAGAAAATGCTGGAGCCATCGATGGGAGGATGGAGGAGGGGGAGATGTTTTCTGCTCCAGAGTGAAGCACAACTTTTGGTGGCTCCTTTTTCCAGGGCCAGATTCCCTTTCTCCCACCTTTTACCTCTGCCAGTTGTGAAACAGCTGCAGTGGGGACTCTGTTAATGTATAATCCCCTGTGGGGACAAATTCCCTCCGAAATGTTGGAAATGGGGAAGGTTACTCGGATCAGACACTCATCTTCCAGCCCAGTGCAGTTCCTTGGATTTTATCCTGAGCAGAACTCCCCAGACTGGGGGAATTCAAGGCTACAAACACCAACCCCTAATTAACAGCCTTTGAGGGAGAAGAAAACACCAGATCCCTCAGAAGCTGTTTCAGGATCTCCTAACTCTCCCTGATAACATTATTTGCTTTTCTTCACGCCTTGATCCTTTATTTATGACACAACTGAGGAGGGGAAGAACAACATTTGATCCGAGCCAGAGGTCACACAAATTCTGGCCCCACAGGCAGAGCCTGAGCTCGGGTTTCTGCCACCCTTGTGCAGAGTGAATCAGCTCCACTCAGATTCACTTCCCAGAGAACAATTTCTGTCTGACAGGGCAGCCCAAGGGCTGGGGAGGGAGAACACTTCCTCCCAAAAATAGGTTTTTAATGAGCTGTGAGCTGATCAAACTCTCCTGCTACAGCAGAGAAAGGTGCAGGAAATCTTAATGTGAACACTTTTGTTCTTCCCGAGGTAATTTATACCATAAAGCACCAGGGTCAACTGCTCTCTCCAACTTGCATCCATTTCTTCAGTCTGATGATATCATTCTTAATATCAAAGATACTAATATAAATCAAATCTTTGGATGTCGTTGCTGATCATGCTAAGATTGGGAGGCAGCTGTGGGGAATAAAACAACCCATCACACCCAGCCCTTTTCCATGAGATAACCAGAACAAAATGTGCCCAACACTCTTCCTTCATCACAACCATCGACACCAGGAGCTTGTTTTTAATGCTGGGTTTAATTCTGAGCCAGATGTGAGCACACAATGAAGGACAATCTGGGAAACTCTTTCTGTTCCCTGTTCTGAGCTCAGCTCTGTGTCTGGCTCAGCGATGCCAGCCCTGGGGTAATGAAGGCACAAACACCCCCAGCCACCCTGACACTCCCAGGATGCAGATTTTTGCTGGAGAGCAGCTTCTCCTGCTTTTAGTGGCTTGGAAAAGCAGCAGAGCCTCCCCCAGGCTGCCCTCAGTGAGAGTCCCTGAGGTGCAGGAGTTCAGAAGCGTTGATCCCAGCTGGGGTTTAGATTTAACCTGGAAATTTTTGAAGAATCTGCAGCTTTGGATGTGGCAGAAAAGGGTTTGGGGTCTGGACCTTGAGCAATGACACGTTCATTCCTCCTCAGCAGCACCCAAAATCCCAGCCCAGGGTCCCCAAAGAGCTCCCCAGGCCTGGGGGAGGCAGAGTAGAAGAGGTGGAGCTTCTCTTGGAATTCTTTTCATTGGAAACAGCCCTACTGAGGTGGCAGAGATTTCCACGCCGCCTTCTGGCACCACTCGGCCTCTTTAAAATCAATACAAACCCCAATTAATATTTCAAAATGCTGAGTTTGCACAGGCATTTCCATGGAAGGTGCTCATATTTGAGATTCTTCCCCTGCACTCCTGCAAACAGTCCAAGGTGCAATCAGAGCAATCAATAGAATTTCTGCAGCTCGCTTTGTGCTCACACAGCAGCTTTTTGGTTTTTTTGCCTTCAAAATGAGTGTTCTTTCCCTCTCATCGATTGTTGTGGGGCAGCAATCTGTAAAAATCTGAAATATTCTCCGTCCTGCTTTGCCAAAAGCACAACCAGAGTTGATTTATTCCTCCACCTTTGATCCACTCCTGCAGGTCGTTGTTCTGGGTTTGTTCTGTGCTCCTGACAGGAAAATTCCTGGTTTGGAGCTGGTGCACAGGGGGATGGTGACCCCAGCACAGCTCAAACCCTTCCCACTGGGTAAATCTGGATATTTCAAGGGATTCTGGTCCAAAATGGAGCACAGGGGTGGTTGGGAAAGGAAAGGGAATGGGAAGAATTAGACCAGAATTAATCAGTGCAACATCCCACCTTTAACTACAGAATTTCTGTGATTCAGATTTGGAAATCAGGTGGGGCTGGGGTTTCACAGGACACTTTTAATGTTGTCTCCTGTGCAGATGGGTCCTGACAGAGGCTGCAGGGTGGACGGAGGGAGACAGCTCTGGGAACAGGGACAGGAATCCCCCTCCAGCCCTCCCCAGTGCCAGGAGCAGGAGGAGCAGCTCCACCAGGGATCTGCCAGGCTGACCTTACAAAACCTCCTGAAATGGCTTGGAAATGAGGTAAAAACAGGTAAAATACGTGCTGGGGGTCACCACTTCAGGATGGGGGGAGCTCATGGGGTGCTTGGAGCCCAGAGCTGGGAGAACTGAACTGCTCAGCCCTGGGGAACAGCAGCAGGCAGCAAAACCCTGTCCTGCACAGGGGCCCTTCAGCACAGCCCCAAAAACAAACCCTGTCCTGCACAGGGGCCCTTCAGCACAGCCCCAAAAACAAACCCTGTCCTGCACAGGGGCCCTTCAGCACAGCCCCAAAAACAAACCCTGTCCTGCACAGAGGCTTTTCAGCACAACCCCAAACACAAAATCCTGTCCTGCACAGGGGCCTGTATCTGGGAAAACACAATAAAGGACGCTCTCACACCTGCTGGGTTCAGCAGAAAGGAGAGAAAAGAGAGAGTTTATTTACAGTTGACATGTTTTATAAGATTCTCAACTCCACAAGGGATTGGAGGACATGTCACTTCCTCCTCAATCCCACTGGAGAAAAAAGGTGTTCATCAAACTTTCTCTTATCACAAAAGGAATGAAAAACAGAAAATACGGTTAAATAAACATCGGCTATTGTTTACATAAAACTGTGCGAAAATTCTCTGACTCCAAGGTTAAAACAGAAGGCTTAGCAAGAAACAGGACAACAGGGGCCCTTCAGCACAACCCCAAACACAAAACCCTGTCCTGCACAGGGGCCCTTCAGCACAACCCCAAATTATCACATTTTGGGCCAAATTTCTGACTCCCCCTGGCATTTAGATCCCCAGTGAAATCTGCTGTGTGGGCACAGCCACAGCTCTCACAATTTGTTTTCTTCTGCTGCTTTTTACTTGGAGGCCCACACAGAAATTGTTCAGCTTGCCACGAGTTCCACAAAACCTGGAACTTCCAGTTTTTCATGGAAAACAGAGCAGGCTGCAATTTGCAATTTTTTACGTGTTTCTGTGACCACAGCAGGAGATGAATCCAACAAAGCATCTTCATAAAGATCAAATTGATTTTAGGGGCACAAAGCCCTCCCCTGTCCCCAGCTGGGAATACTCAGAACCCTCTCCACAGGAGAGGAAAATTCCGGATGTTTTCTGGAATGCTGCACCCAAACCTCTGCTGCCCATGAGAAATATTTATGATTTTTGAAAGATTTGCTGGCAAACAACGGTGGTTGGACATCCTGGCCACTGCCTCGCCTTTAACTAAAGGCCTGCTCCATAAATCTCTGATTTGTGCTGGCAAAGCATGGGACAACTCGATTTTCCAGGATTTTTGTCCTCTGGAGGTGCAGAACTGACTGAGGAGGTGTTGGGAGACACTGAATAAGCAGTAAAAAGTTGTGTTTGGTCCTGTGTGTTCCCGAGTTTTCCATGAGCTGCCACAGGGAAAGGCTCCCAAATCCCTGCTCAGACTGATCCAGATTTGTCTGGGAATAGTGGAAAAACCCCAGGATCCACAAATATTTCCCCCTCTTTGCCTCAGTATTTAATTGCTGATTGACCTTGCTGCCAAAGCCAAGAACTCCTGAGTGTTTCAGCACCAGAAATGTCCTGGGAGGGAGCAGGGGAGGAGGAAAATAAAGCAAAGGAACAACTATTTAAAAATCCATTAATAATGCTGTAAATTTAAATACTCAGCACGCCGGAATTGGAGTGGAAAAAGCACTCATCAACAGAAAAAAGAAGGGATTAAAGGAGATATTATTTATCAAGAAATGCAATTTTTAGCCGTGGTGGTACTTCAGTTTTATAATTTATCTTTTGCATATTCTAAAAATACACTTTATCTGTGCTCAGGGTTGAGGCTGCAAATCTTTTTCAGCTCAACCTTCTGAACAATTATCAGAAAAAGACCCCTCAAATTTCCAAATTTGCTCAGTGGCACGGATTTGAATGAGGAAAGAAACCCAACCCCAGCCCTACAAAGCACAGCTTTGCTCTGGAAAATGAGATTGTGACACTGAAGCTGTTGGAAAATTAAGCTGTGGCTTTATGGAAACGTGAAGAAGTTGCAGCAACATTTTGATCTGCAATAATTTTTCTTGCCAGCACCAGGAGCTGCAGCTCAGGCTCAGTTGGCACCTGGGGGTGTTTACCTTGATGGAGTCATTACGTTTGGATTGATTTTTTTTTTTCCCCCCTGCAAATTTTCCACCAAAATTGATTTTTTAAAATCTTTTAGAGCACCGTGCATTTTAAAAACTTGCATTTTCTGGCCAGCTACATCACTCAGAGCAGTTATCGCTCAACCAGGAAAATAAAATAAGAACAATTTAATTGATAATAGCTTTATATCTAACACTGCTTAATAGGAAATATTAATTATTTATCTGTTTCCATACTTATAATCTGCTGGAAAATGGGCATTTCCTCAAATTTTGGGAGCATTTTTTTCTGCTGAAAAGTGAAATAAAACCCCGAAAATCTTCTCCATTTTTATATCTGTGTTCAGCCTCATTCCTGCATTATTAAACTCGATATTTGCCAGGTTTTCCTCACGTCCTTTGTGCTTCTGGTCCTGGATCAGTCAGAACATTTTGGGAGGTTTCTATTCCTGCTTCCAGGACTACGAGGATATTTTTTTCCTAATTTACTTCATATCCTGAGAAAAGCCAGGACCTCCAAAGCACAGACAGGAAGAGGCAGGAAGGGAATGGAAGGAATTAATCCACGTTTTCCAAACAATTAATGGATAATTAATTGTCTGTGCTGTTTGAGGGATGCAAATGGAATTCCAGGGTGGGTTTGATGGGTCTGGATCCCTCTGGATCAGGGGGATGAGAGCACTGAGGGCACACAGTGACTGCTCACAGCATCCCCAGCCCAGCTGGCATTCCCAGAGCTGCCCGGGCACTCCCGGAGGATTTTCCATCACCTTTACACCCCCACAGCTCCCACCCTGCCTCCCGTGGGCTCCGGCCACGAGATCTTTAAAAAGGCACCAAAAAACCCCGAAACTGGGCCCTGGGTGTTACTGGCACAGCTGGTCCTGGGATGGATGGGGGATCACAGAATCATAATTAAGGAGGGATCACAGAATCGATCAAGGAGGGATCACTGAATCAATTAAGGAGGGATCACTGAATCAATCAAGGAGGGATCACAGAATCAATTAATGAGGGATCACAGAATCATAATTAACGAGAGATCACAGAATCATAATTAAGGAGGGATCACAGAATCAATCAAGGAGGGATCACAGAATCAATTAATGAGGGATCACAGAATCATAATTAATGAGGGATCACAGAATCAATTAAGAAGGAATCACAGAATCAATCAAGGAGGGATCACAGAATCAATCAAGGAGAAATCACAGAATCAATCAAGGAGAGATCACAGAACTGGGGTCTCTGGGGGACGCTCCCTGGCTGGGGATCCTACTCCAGCCATTCCTCACCAATTCCACAGCTCCCAAAGGTCCCCCTGGGTGATCCCATCTGAAACCCAGCAGCCGTGGAAAGCAAAGTTTCAATGCCACCTTTGTGGTGAAAGGTTTGAAAAAACAAGGAACCTTTTACCCCAAAGCTCCAAAAAAGTCAAAGCAAAGAAGATCCTCCACTGGGGACTTTTTTTTGTTTCGTGGCTTGAGCTCATTTTGTGAATTTTCTGGGTTCTGAGCTCGTTTTCCAGTGCAGGGGTTTGGCACTGTTAATGAAAATACCCAGCCACGAGCACAAAGTGTCCCTGGATTTTGGGACCCCGCTGGTCACAAGTTCTGAGCAGCATTTCCCCCTGTGAAAATCTCCTGTATTATCCCTCTCAGGGCTGCAGTGGTGCTGCCAGCTCCCAAATAAGATCCATCTCACAAATTTCCAGTTCGAGGCACAATATGAAAATCATGAAAGAAAGCCAGATAATGTTTAAAGATCCATCACGCCAAGAGTTACTTCAAACCCCTAGAAACTGCTGCGTGGTCGTTGTCCAGATTTCGTTGTTCTCTTGCATTAATAAGGGGAGAAAGTGCAGCTCACGTTCTGTGTAATTGTAATTCTGAGACAGGAACTGCTTTTCCTGCAGACTGAGCTGAAATAATTGAGCTGGTCCCACACAGGCTGGGCTTCTGCAAGCTGGAAATGCTGGTTTTTCACTTTATCTGCTCTGCCTGGTGGGGTGAAGGCTGCTGCTCACGGATAGCAAACAAGCACAGCCTCAGAGGAAATCTCTCCATTTACACCCCACCTCATCTGCCACCAACCAGCATTCTCCTTGCTGGATTTAATCTGGAAAATGCACAATAAATCAACATTTCCAGGCTGGCTTTTGGCACTGGGTACATAATTCTGTGTATTTGAGCAAAAGAAGTCAACCCTCTGCACGTTTTTGTCTGGAAATTTCCAGCTGGGGGGCACTGGGAATAGAGGAGTTTCCAAATCCAGCTGGGTTTTGTTGAGCTGGATCAGATCAGTTCCTCTGTAGCCACCACTCCTGGACAGGGAATTTTGTGTCTGAGCTGAAGTTCCTGGAGCACAGGCAGGACAGGGAGTCTCTGCAGGGTCTCCAAGCCACGAACCACAAGTGAGATCCCACGAAAACAGCTGAGCTATGTGACAAATTCATGCTTGAATTCCCCATTTCTGCAAGCAGAGAGCACCAAGGAGGTTCAGCACAGCCGAGTTCCCCCAAAAGCAGCTGCTGTGACACCCACGAGGCACTGGATGAATTCATTTGTCCCCAGAACTCCCCCACAGCAGCCAGGATATAAATCCCCCTGCTGAGCAGGAATGCCCAATTCCCTTCTCAGTGCACAGAAACATCCTCGCTGTGCTCTGCTCCTGGAGGAATCTGTGCCTCTGGCAGACCCCAAAGCACAGAGCGAGCCTGGAGGGATGGACTGTTGCCCTGGTTTTTGCTAAAGCCTTCTGTTTTTAACCTTGGAGTCAGATTCTTTCTCACACAGTTTCATGTAAATAATGGCCAATGTTTACCTAACGGTATTTTCTGGTTTTCATTCCTTTTGTGATAAGAGAACTTTGATGAGCACCTTTCTTCTCCAGTGGGATTGAGAAGGAAGTGACATGTCCTCCAATCCCTGGTGGAGTTGGAACGTGTATAAAAATGAGATAATGTAAACAATAAAGGTCTTTTCTTTCCTTTCTGTTGAACCTGGCAGGTGTAAGAGCCTCTTTATTGTGTCTCCGCAGACACAATGGACAGCACCCACCAGGCCCAGGGAATTCCAGGGCAGGACGTGGTTTTGGGAGGCAAAGGGAGAGGCTGTCAGGGAGGGCTGGCAGAGGGTTTTTGCTCAGTGTGAGGTAGCAGCACTTCCAAAGCAATTTGCATCACTTAAAAACCCAATTTGTGCTGTAAACAGAGCCTTGCAGGAGGTTGGGACTCACGGGCTCAGGCAGCTCCTCTGGAGCTGCTTCACTCCAAGCACATCCTGTCTCTCTCCATGCCAGTGACACCAAAATATTCCCTCCCCTCTCCCCTGTGTCCTGCTGTCCCTCACTCCCAGTGACACTGCTGTTATTCCACTTGTCAAGGATTTACCAGGGCAACACCAAAAAAGGGACTTGGGTTGGAAAAATATGTTAGGAGTTCTTGGAACTGCGTGTAAGTGGTGACCTCAGGACTCGAAATACAAACTCGGAAAGCTTAGGATTTGTCTGAAGAAATCATGACATTTCGGACACTTTTGGTTAATCCTCCTCATTTTGAGGGACTTGAGGACATTGCTCAGTTTGTTCCTGTTTTTTAGGATTTGTTTCTCTGCAGGCAGAGGCCAAGGGGCACAGGGGGCTCTGCCCCAGCCCCACCCCAGGGCAGCTCTGCCGAGGGGCTTCGCTCTCCCCTGCAGCTCCTGATCCCAACCTCTCCCTGTCCTGCAGCTCCTGATCCCAACCTTTCCCTGTCCTGCAGCTCCTGATCCCAACCTTTCCCTGTCCTGCAGCTCCTGATCCCAACATTTCCCTCTCCCCTGCAGCTCCTGATCCCAACATTCCCCTCCCCCCCTGCAGCTCCTGATCCCAGCATTTCCCTGTCCTGCAGCTCCTGATCCCAACATTTCCCTCTCCCCTGCAGCTCCTGATCCCAACATTTCCCTATCCTCTGCAGCTCCTGATCCCAACATTTCCCTGTCCCCTGCAGCTCCTGATCCCANTCCCTCTGCCCTCCCCAGGCCTTGGCCCTCACCCTGCCCCTGGGATGTGTCCAGGGCCACAAAACCAACCCGTGACAGGGACACAGGGGATTTCTCCAGAGGGACTGGCCATAACGAGCAAGACCAAAGCATCTCCCACCACCAGCCTGTGGCACATGCTTGGAAAAGGAATATCAGGAGCAGGACAGGCAGGGGAGGGGAGGACTCTTCCCCGTCCCAGCACCACTATCAGCACCTCTTTAGCTCCACAGTTCCTTATTTCCATCAGTTCTCAGTGCAAGTGGGCCAGAAACAAACAGTGAGAGGGCAGCTTTCCATGACACCTATCCGAAAAAAAATTCAAATAATCCCTCAAACAATCCAAAAATCAATCGAAGAGTGGAAAAAATAATTACAAAGTGTCCCTGGAGACAGCTGGGATGGGTGATGGGGATGGCACACGTGGAGAGGAGCAGGGACAGATCCCCTTGGCTGGAATGAGTCCCTGCTGTCCCTGTGCCAGCAGCTCCATCCCAAACACCTCCCACATCAAAGCCTTTCTGCTCTGCCACTGACCACCGGGTGGGTTTATCTTTACCTGATCTATTTATTGCTCTGCCAGTGTTTACCAGCTCCCTGTGGGCCCCAAGAGCAATATTCTGTGTTTGCAGTTTGCGTTGTTCACTAAGTGGGAAATGCTCCTCTGGGAACTCTGCTGCTCCCAGACAATCTGCACACAGACACTTTTTAAATGGCTTGGGCTCTTTGATTCTTTTGGTCTTGTTGTTGTTGTTTTTAAGTTATAATTTCACTTCCTGTTTCTCGTTCTTTAGTGCCCAGCCTGTGAATGGTGCTTTGCCTTTTGATGAACATTCCCTCTGGAAAATCCAGTGGGACACCAGGCCAAGAGCCACTGTCCATTAATTCCTGCAATTGGAAGCAGAGCCACTCTTTGACCATAATTAACTTTCGTGGCTGAAAAGAACGGGCCCCTCACTGATCTACAGGGTGCAGCTGGTGATTAAATTCCAAAAAATCCTTTTCACTAAGACATTTTGTTCTGTTTAGCTCTCCTGGGATGGTCACGTGGCCATTCAAAAATTGTTGACGTGCAGAATTCTGTCACTAAAAGGAGCTGAGAAAGCTCCTGATGCAGAGACCCAGGGTATTTCTTTTGAAGCAGACACTACAAAACCAGCTGGGGAGAGAACAGCAGTGTCTCACCAGCCAAAAAAGCCAGATAAACCTCACTGAGAAGCAAAAACAACACATGCCCAAAAAAAAAATTCAAATAATCGCCTCAAACAATCCAAAAATCAATCGAAGAGTGGAAAAAATAATTACAAAGTGTGGCTGGAGACAGCTGGGAGGGATGGGGAAGGCAGAAGAGCACAACAGAACAGAGGCAGCTCAGCTCCCTGCAGCTCCTCCACTGCAAATCTTTGGTTCATCTCTGTGCCTCTGAGATTGGGAATTCTTTAACAGGAAAAAAATTGTCCCTGTGCTAAAGAACCCTCTCAGTCTCCTTCGTCTGAGTTGGAGATAGAGATGGACAGCACAAAGACACAGAGTTCTTATAAATCATAATTACAGCTCGTGGAATATTCCCCTTTTCATTTCATTCTCAGTTCATTATCTGTCTTACAGCAATTAAATCCCACATGGTTTTGGGAGCCCTCACCTACAGCCAGAGGTGTGGAATTGTGGAATGCCTGCTTGGAAGGGGGGAAAGAGCAGAGAAGGCAACAGAAATATTCTACCCATTGGTAAGAGGGAAAATAAAAGGCCTGGGCGCCTTAAAACCAGCAAATCAATTCCCTGCTACCCCAAACCCTGCCTAAACCTCCAAAAATGTTCACTTCATCCACATCCAGAGGGTTATTTATGAAACTGTATCCTTGTCAGAACTGCAGGACATTCCATCCCTTTGCTCAAACACTGTAAATTCATGAATGATGAGAAAAATCTGAATTTGGCCAGAATATCTATATTTATCTGGAAAAGCAAATGATCAGCTCGTTTCAGTGCTGAGAGGGCCTTGCACTGACTGCAGGGTGCACTTACAGCACTTCCCCCGGGCCAGGGCTCCAGCTTGGAGCCAGCTTGGGTTCAGTGCAGGATTTCAGCTTGGCCAGAGCAGATTTTCCTCCTTAACAGCTTCAAATTTCTCTTCTGGTGTTAAATCTCCAGGTTTGTGCTGGTGCTTTCTGATGCTGCAGCTTGTGAACAACTGTTCACATCCTTCTGCGGGGAGGGCTGGTGCTAAAACCCATCACCCTCTGAGCTGAAGGAAGCTCCCTGCCCAGAGTGGGGTTTTGCAGAGCACCAGGAGGGTTTGTGCCAAATTTCGGCCTCTCCGAGAGCCAGAGGGTGGCTGGGAGGAGACAGAAGTGTGAAGAGGCTCCACAAACCCTCCCCTCAAATAAACCAGTCCCACAGATGCTTTCACTAACCCGGAGCGTGCTCTGTTTCCTCCTCGGAGTTGTAAATCAGGGATTTTATTGTCCGGGGGCTGAGCTGAAGCAGGAGGAGTTTCTCTGGCCAGTGCTGGGCTGGAGCTGCATTCCAGGCTCCAGTTGTGCATCTGCCCACTGGAGCTACAAATCTGTGAGCACGGGATGTTTACAGAGAGAGGGAACAGCTCCTCCCGAGGGGCAGCTCCTTCCCTGCTCCCCGGGACAGGGACAGCACCCAGGGAGTGCCTGGAGCTGGGCCAGGGGGGTTCAGGTTGGATAATGGGAAAGGTTCTTCCCCCAGAGGGTGCTGGGCACTGCCCAGGCTCCCCAGGGCATGGGCACGGCCCCGAGGCTGCCACAGCTCCAGGAGTTTGGACAGCGCTGCCAGGGATGCCCAGGGGTTGGATCAGTGATCCTGTGGGTCCCTTCCAGCTCAGGATATTCCAGGATTCTCTGGAACAGCCTTGAGTGGCTGCTGGGGGCTCTGCTCAGACCGAGGGGACACCAGGACACCTCGGGTGCTGCATCCCAAACACCCCCGGAGGTGGCAGAGCCCAGAGCTGACCCCTCCAGAGGGAATCTCCCTCCCGTTTCAGAGATTCCAGAGCTGGGCTTGTGTCTGGGAAAACACAATAAAGAGGCTCTCACACCTGCCAGGCTCAGCAGAAAGGAGGGAAAAGGCCACTTTATTGACATATGTCACATTCTTATAGAATTCCCAACTCCACCAGGGATTGGAGGACATGTCACTTCCTTCTCAATCCCACTGGAGAAGAAAGGTGCTCATCGAAGTTCTCTTATCACAAAAGGAATGAAAACCAGAAAATACCGTTAAGTAAACATTGGCTATTATTTACATGAAACTGTGAGAAAGAATCTGACTCCAAGGTTAAAACAGAAGGCTTAACAAAAACCAGGGCAACACTGGGCTCTCATTTTCTCCATTTTTGCTTCAAACCAGAGCAGAAGAACAGAGTTTGCTGCTCGTAAAATTGGAACTGCAACAAGCTCCAGCATTTCCCCTGAAGGGCTGATCCTCCTGGGTCAGACCCATCCCAGGATGAGCTGAAGATCCAACATTCCCTGTCCCAGAAAGCGGGCTCCGAGCAGGAAAAATGGGGAGAGCCTCCCTGAAAACTCCTGTGACCAAGCACTTGAGAATGGAATGGGAAAATAACTGAGTTTCCCTGAACGGAATGTTCACCTCCCTGCTCGTCAGGCAGATTGTGGATCATGGCTGTGGAAATCCATGGCTGTGGAAATCCATGGCTGCAGTTACAATCAGCATGTTTCATAAGAAAGAACAACCATTCTGGCTGGAAATTGGCTGGAAATTTCCACATAAACCTGAAATTTATTTTAAGCAAGGTGCAGAATGTGGCTCAACAAATGTTGAATCAATACTTGCATGCAAGAAATCAGATATAAACTTGGCTAATGCTTTCAAGTAGTCATTTACCAGCAATTAATAAAATATTTTTTAAAAACTAGAGAAAAAAAGAGCTTTTCCTGGGACTGACCACAAGTCCAGCTCATTAAATTCTTCTCTTTTCTTTTTAATGCAATGTTTGTCCTCATTATTTATCTCCATGAGAGAACACTTGTTCTCATGAAAACAGAACCTTGTTCTCACACCCTTGCACTGCGTGTGCCAAACTTGCTTTCAGACATATTTTTGTTTGGTATTCTACTAAAATTTGGAAGAACTGGAGGCTGGCTGATGTGAGGGAGCCATAAACTCGAGCACAAGATGCCAACGAGTTCCCTGTGGGATCTGGTACGGAGCCAGCTGAGCTCCTGAGTGAAAAACAACCCCTGGGGAAGCCTCCAGAGCCACACAGCAAATATTTGCTGTTGTTAGAAGGTCTTCACTGTCAGACAAGGAAATAAATTCGGGTTTATCAGCATTTCCTCATAGCAGACCTCCCATTTTTACCACACCAGCTTCGGGCAGGGCTGTTTGCAGTCACAATTTGCACAATCAGAGCAGCTCTTTGCTCGTGGAAGCACCATTAAAAGCCAAAGTGCTTTGGGAGAGGGGGATCAAATCTCCCTCACCATTTCCAAAAATAAAACTGCAGCTCTGCTTATCCAGCCGTGCTTCTGGAGCTCAGGGTGAAGAGCACCTTTCTCACCATTCCCAGCATAAAATCCTGAGGAGGAATCTCTGAGAACCTCGCTTCTCACTGCTCCTCCCAGCGTTGTTCCTTCTTTCTTGGACAAATTCAGCCTCTTTTTCCTAATTTCTGACTTTTAAGGTCTCACCCATGCGTGGTGCAACACCCAGGGGTCAGAGCTGAGCCTGGGGCCTGAGACAAACAAATCTAACCCAGGAAAACAAATAAACCCCCCAAACACCAAAACAAACCCCAGCAACTTCCCGAGGCTGTCACAGCCTCGCTTGGCCATGTCAGGGCCCTCTGTAAATACATTTTGAGGTCACCTCTTAGCACCAAGAGGCAAAGCAGCAAAAGGTACCTCAAGAATTAACCTGAGTGGATTTTATGTACCTGTGAGTACCAAAAGCTTTGCTCTGCTGCCCTGAATTTACAGCAGAGATGCAGAGCTGTTGTGCCACTGGAGAAACATCAATTATTGCTCCTATTCCCAAATAAACCCCGGGGGCTGAGCCAGGCTCCTCCTGCCCAGGGCTGCTCCACACTCCTCCTCCCTGCCCTGCTCCCTCCCCTTCTTTATCTCAACCCAAAGATGAATAGGAGCTACTCGTTCCCTCCAATTTAATATGTTTAAAATTCAAGGCTCATTCTTGTGTCTCAGCCCATTTCTAATTAATTTCTGGGTTTCTGTTTTCATGTTTTCCATTCCACTGAGCAAAACAGGCTCCTGAGCTGTCCCTCTCCTGCTGCAAGAGATGGAAAACAATCTGAGCTTCTCATTTCTTCAGTCACCTGAAAAATGATGGCTCTGCAGCCCAGCTTTGAGCTAGCACTGAACTTGATTCTGGAACATTTTAATAATAGGAGAGATTGAGATTCGTGTAACCAGTGAATATTCATTAATGCAAAATCACACAGCAATCGTTTATAATTATATGAAGTGTCCAAAGCATTGACCATTGCAGAAAATTATAATTAAAGTTATTGAAATTAATTAGAAAAGGAGATAGTAATTAAATTCCTGTTGTTGGAATGTAAAACTGCTCTGCCATTAAATACAATGGATGGCTCCTCCAGAAAGGGGGATGTTGGTGGCATTTCTTTCCTCATGTTAGATAAAATTAAAGCTAATTTTTACGGTAGGTTTCCTTTAATAAAAACACTCAAATAAAGTTCTTTACCCAGTGAAGTTCTGCTAAGATGATTTTCCTGCTACTTGCTCTCCCACAAAAACAATGCTGCCCTTCTGTCCAGCAATTCCTGACTTGGAGGTTGTGGCAGAGGAGCAACAAATCAGTCAAAAAACCCTCACCCAGTTTGAGTTCCTTGCTAACTCTGCTGGTTTTCCAAGTTTTCAAGGAATATTTTCATATCCAGGAGCATTTTCAATCTCCCCCAGCAAGTTTGTCCTGCCCAAAGCCCCTCAGGCTCTGGTGCCTGCAGGAATCTTTGCAGCAGCCCCTGATTGCCCCCTCCAGCCTCCCTTAACCCAGGGACAGCCCTGCCCAGGCAGCACAGAAAGTGAGAGCAGCCTTCCCAAAATTCAGCAAGAGCATGGAAAACACTTGGAATGCACACGGCGTGCTCAGATCTGAGTCAGGACTCACCCATCCCCACGAGGGAGCTCCTGCCCCCTGCCCCAAACCCAGCCTGGGCACAGCCCCGGTGCCAGGCTCCCACCAGCTGCCCCGGGGGATGGATTTGTGTGTCTGGGGAGACACAATAAAGAGGCTCTTACACCTGCCCGGGTCAGCAGAAAGGAGGAAAATGGATGGATTTATTTACATTATCTCATTCTTATACACGTCCCAACTCCACCAGGGATTGGAGGACATGTCACTTCCTTCTCCATCCCACTGGAGAAGAAAGGGGCTCATCAAAGTTCTCTTATCACAAAAGGAATGACAAACAGAAAATACCGTTAAGTAAACATTGGCTGTTATTTACATGAAACTGTGTGAGAAAGAATCTGACTCCAAGGTTAAAAACAGAAGGCTTACAAAACCAGGGCAACAAATTTGAGCAAAGCTTTCCTCATCCCCAGCTGCTGGGCTCTGGGGTGAGCCAGGAGGGTTTGTAGCCTTCCAAAACTCTGTTTTTCCTTTCCAGCGTTGCCACCTCTTCTTCATCTCCCATTTTCATTGTGCTCCATGTGCAAACTTTGGCCAAAATCCCCTCCACGCTGCCCTCCCCGTGTTTTGCAGGTGTGAAACTGCCGGTGGCAAGGACAGCGTGTGGCTGCTCCGAGCCCTCTCCTCGGGCTCTTCTCCCCTGCAGAGGAGAATCCCTGTCCTCAGTGGCACTCCTGGCCCCTTCTCTCAGTTTGCAGGGCAGCGAGCACAGAACACGAGGAGGTTCTCACAGCCCCAGCCTTTGACGGGGATGCTGTGGCTGTGAAAATCCTGGCATCCCCCAAATGGAGAACAGAGAAATGTGGGGCTTCCTTCACAGCTGCAAACTGGGGCTGCAGGTCTGATCCCAGACCTGACTCCAAGTCCTTCCTGATCATTAGTAGCCTATTTTTCCTCAGTTTAACACAGATAACTTGAAAATTGAAGAAGGTGGAGGTTTATGCTAAAAGAAAATGAGATTGCTGCCACATAATTATGACAGAGTGCAAACTCCCACTGTGACTGCTGGGGCTGCAGATGAGACACAGATCCATCAAAGGGAAAACTCATCCCACCTCGCCCTCCTTCACTCGCTCTTCCTTGGAACCCCTGCTTTTGTCTGTAGTTATCACCCTGCCGATATTCTCCTGGTGATTGTAAGTGTCACTTGAAGGGCATTTGTGGAATTTTTACTGTCAGTAGCACGACCAGAACTGCCTGGGAGGTGGAAAGGTGCAAGGGCTTTTCATCCTGTTAATGTCAAACCTCATGTGCAACCCGGGGAGATGTGAGAAAACATTTAAAAAGAAAGCAATTTGCAAGAAAGCGTCTTTAATCGGGACTGGAGATGCTTGGATGCCAAGCTCATGCTCAGGAAGAAAAATACCCCTTCCCCAAACTGCAGCCCTGCATCCCTGATAAACTGGGATGTGGGGTTTTATTTGTGGGATTTTCTGGAAGACTCAAAGCTTGGAAACTTTTCCACTTGTCTCAGACACTGTCTTGGCACCCGCACAGGATTTCTTCGTGCTGAAATTTCACTGATCAACAGTAGAAACCAAATGTTTTCCTTCACAATCGTGCACTCTGTTCTCACTTGTAGCACAAGCATTCAGCAGCATGCGTGTCCCTCTGGCCTGATGGTGCTGAGAAAGAAGATCTTGCTCTAGGAACAGGAAATTTGCCATGAGCTTGAAGCTTTCCTGACCACAGATTTGTATGTGGTTACTGCTCCGCGCAGCCACAAAACACTAACTAAGTTTATTTTAATAAAATATTCATTAAATTGCTATTAGATGTAACCCAGAACATCCATCCCTCTGTCAAAATCTGTGCTGTAAGTCTGCTGAGAGCTCATCTCAGTAAAAACCCATCGTGCCCATTACTCAATCCATAAATGTCAGAATAAGAAGCGAGGAGGGCGATGATTCAGAAGCAGAAATCTGCAGGAATAGCAGTGCTCAAGCTGGGAGTTGCAGCCCCAGTCTCCTCATCAAACATAAATCACGGCTGGGTTAAAGCAGCTGGAGACAGCCAGGACTTGACTGAAGTCAGAGGAAGAAACCAGGAGTCACCAGAGCCCGGAGTGGGTAAAACACAGAGTGAAACCATGTCTGGAGAGCTCCCGCCTCAGCGGGGTCAGAAACCCGGGCTGTTTCCATCAAGCAGAGCTGGAAGCTTTAGGAAGGGAAGCAAGATCCAGTGCAGAAGTGGCAAGGACAGAGGAATGGTGCTGGCAGGGGGTTCTGGCAGGAGCCCTTAAATAACCTCAGTTTGTGCCCACTGCCCCTGGCCCCACGGGCAGCTCCTCCCTCCAACACCAGCGCTCCTGCTCCAGGATCTGGGCAGGCCCTGATGACTCCAGCCCAAGTGCATCTGATTTTGTTGGCTGCCCCAGCACCAGAGAGCTCCAGACGCCCAGAGAGGCCCAGGGCTCAGATTTTTCCCTCGGGAGCTGTGGGGTCACCCCATGGTCTGGCCTGAGGCAGGTCATGGGAATGGGCACAGCTCAGAGGTGACATTTCCAGAGGATCACGTCCTGATCCAGGCAGATGCCAAAGTCTTCTCCATCCCAGTGTTCTGTATCAGAACATTTCCCTCTCACAGCCACGTGAACCAGAAATCCAAAAGCCTTTTTCCAGGGACCTCTCCCAGCAGCACTGGTCAAGCTTGTGAAAATTCATCTCGTTTTTGGCTGGCCTTTCCCTGCAGCTCGAGGGGTCAATCAGCTGCAGTCCCAGCACAGCAAAACCCTCGGTGTGAGGGATGGCTCAGCCACCAAACCAGCCCAGAGCAGCTTGTGGTGTGTCCTTGGGGGGGACACAAAGGAAAGGGACCATTTTGGACATGTCCAGTTGATAATTTCTGTTTCTGTCAAGCCAAGTGAGGTCAATGCCACGGCCACAGGTGACCATGTTATTATTGTTGAAACCTCCACAGAACACTTCCTACAATGCCTTCAGTCTGAAAGGAAAACAAGGCCCTACTTTTCATCCCTAAATGTTGAACTATCCCATATCAGCTCATGATTCCTGCATTTATCTCATCCTCCTGCTGGAAGGTTGGTCTACACCTGGGGACCTGGCTGAAGGCAAAGAACAGAGCCAGGAACAGGCAGGGAAAGGAGAAAACTGATGGATGAATCTCTTGAAAACCATGGGGAAGGAGTGAAATGCGAGGGCCATGTGGGTGAGCAGTTGGGTGTTGACAAATGGGAGGAGGAATCCAAGTGCTGACCCAGAATTCCAAGGAATGACTTTGTCGTGGAGCTGTCTCTGCTGGGCCTTGAGCTCCCTGATTCCAACCACAACTCCCTTCCTGCCATGTAACAGCGAGAGAAATGGAGCAAATTCTCCAGGTTCCAATGGAAAGTGTGGATCACAGAAAATTTCAAAGAATGTGGAAATACTTCAAAGAAATCGACAGGAATCTGTTCTGCTGAAAAATTCTCATCACCATCTCTAAATTATTTGCTTGCCAGAGGAACAGTTTACATTTCAGGCATTTGGAAATTTCTTACGGCACAATCCAGCAAGAAACAGCAAAAAAAAAATCTCAATTAGAGCCTCCTCGGGAGCTCCCTTGGTTCCTGGAAGGAGCACTTTGCATTCCCCACGCAAGCCAGCCCTGCAGCTGGAGATGCATCCCCTCCTCGGCAGCGCTGAGCTCACAGTGACGTGCAGAGCACGGCAGGAGAATCACAACTCCATCCGTCCGTCCGTCCGTCCATCCCTCCATCCATCCACCCCCAAAATCCTGCTGGCACGGCTGGCAGGAGCACCCGCACCGCTCCCGGGCTGAAGGACACCGGGAGCGGGCGCATCCCGGAGCTCCCGGTGCCCACCACAGCTCTGGGGGCTCCGGCAGCCTCAGCCCAGCGCAGCTGGCACTGCCCATGTGCACAGAGGGCTCTCGGAAAAATCCCCTCCGGCAGGAGCACGGGAATGCTGACGGTGAGTATGGCCAGGAGAAAATCCATCCCTGCCTGGGAGCGATGTCTGTGTGCGTGTGGGAAGGGGGGAGGCTCGGCTGTGCTGGCTTTGCCTCGCAGCTTGCACCGATGTTGTTTGGATAGATGGGATTTCTTCCTTTCCAGCTGAAGGTGTTTTGTTCAGAGCACAGCGTTCCCTCGGGAAAGGCGGGGACAGCCAGGCACTGAGAGGGGACATGACTTGCCTGAATTCACTCCGCAGCCCATCCCAGGAGCTCCGTCCCCATCTGCTCAGGCTCCGGCCATGCCCAGGGGCACCGCTGGGTCCCACACCACACCCGGAGCTGGGGGAGCAGGGAATGGGTCTGGCCAGAGGAGATCCCGGCCCCAGGGTGGGGAATGTGCTGGTTTTTGGGATATTCTGCACCTGTGCTGCTGTCACCTCGGTGGTGCCTTCCTGCTGCATACAGACACAGGCAAATCGCTCACATCAACCCTGGGAGTTTATTTACATTCAATAGCACACATGACAGGAGCTTGTCCCTCCTCCATCAGCTCTGGAGAAGTCCTGGATCTCTTTTCTGGCTGCAGTTCCTCATGGTGACAGTCAGGATGAGAGGGACAGACCTATTCCATTAACTCTGATCATATTCTTGCAGTTTGTGTCCCTCAATATATTTCACCCATGAATATATTGCATTTATGGCAATGCCACTCGCTGAGGTGGCAGCACTGAGGACAGACCCAAAGATGAGATGCAGACCATGGTAATTACTCTGAATATTCTCCAGATCTGCAGTTGTTTCTATTCTAGACATCTACCAAAGGCAACCATGAAATGAAACCTTTTCTCCAACGTGTATTCCAAAAGGTCCTTCAGGGCTCCACAGAGATAAAACTGTCTGAGGTCTTCTGCAGATTTACTACCCCCATGTGCTCACTTAATTTGTGATGGAAAGAGCCTGTTGGAGTTATCATCACTCATTACTTCAGCTTCTCCTGCAGTTTCATTTGTCCTCCTGCAACTCTGTTGAGTTTGCTCAGGCTATAAATAAAGGTCTCTGGGGATGCTGGATATTGCACTCTGAAAGGAAATTTCGGTGACTCATTCTCATACATATTTTCTCCCATTATCTTCATCATGGGCAAATGTTCCTGCTCATTCCAAAGGGTCGGGAGGAATGGAGCTGGGACTGGAATCCTGGCAGATGTAGGTCAGGAAGCTCTTTCCTCAGATGCCCTTAAAGGTGAGTTCTTTTTTACCCAGCTACTGGAGCAGTTTCTGGTAACAACCAAACCCGCTTAAGGCCCAGAGCTGTTGGGTGGTTCCTACCCAAAAAGGGCAAGTTTCTAATCAGGAGAGTGGTGCCAGAGTGACTGACAAGGGCAATGACTTCATCTGGCATCACTGACTGGGCAGCAGTCGCTGCCTTCCCGGGTTGTTGCTCTGATGGAAATGTGTGGTGCTGGAGTCACCAGTGTCACTCTTAATTACAACAAATAGCAACCTAATGGGCTTGGAATGGACAAAGTCTGCCTGGTGGGGACACAAATTATCCAAACAACCCCCACATCTCAGCTCAGCCACAGATTATTCCTACAGGACAATTTCCTATCTGTTTGAAATGGGTATTTTATATAATTAAAAAACTCAGGGACCACAAACTGCTGGCAATATCCGAAACCAGGAGAGTGCTCTTCAGTGTCTCATCCTTCTTTATAACTGCAGTGCACCACATCCTTTGGTGCAGCCAGCTTTTCCAAAGGGCTCCCATGGATTGTCCCTCAATGCTCCCGACAGATCCTGCACTCCCGGAGCTCTCAGGAGTTCCTCTGCCCTCTCCCTGGACACAGCTACTCAGAGAACCCCAGCACTTTGCTCTTTGTACCCCAGATTGGGAAGATGATGGGATTTCCTCCAGGACGGGTGTTTTTAGCTGGACACAGATCATGCACTGCCTGCTGCTGGTGGGGAGCAGCTCCTGGAATGATCCTGCAAACTCTCTGGAAATGCAACTGTTCCTGGTGGGTCAGAGCTGCTGCCTTTAGCTCGCCTTTATTTCTGATTCACGGTGACTTCTGACAAGAATAACTCTTGGAATGAGCATGTAAAAAATGCAAATTCCCTCAAAATCCTTCTCGTTATCTCAGTTAGGCAAAGGCCTGGAGCAGCTGCAGCACCGCTGGGCTTTGCTCTTGGGAAACACTTCCAGAGTGGACACTCGGAGGTTACAGAAACCTTTCAGGAAAAGGCCCTTCCTCCTCTGGGGTGCCTGGGTCCCAGCCCTGTGGTTTGTGTGAGAAATGACAAATCCATGGCTGCGTTTGATGGATCCAGCCCTGGGAGTGCTCAGAGCTGCTCCCGACCCACGCGATCCCTGCAGCTCCGGGGCCACCTCAGCCCAGATCCCAGGAGCTGCTCACACCCTCTGGAGCTCCCGAATTCCAGAACCCAAAATGAACTCCCAGGCTGCACCTGCCAGAGCAGCCAAATCACCCCAGCCAGACCTGCAGAGTGCTCTGCATTCTCTTCCTTCTCTCCTTTGCCATATCCTGGGATCAGGAGCCTTCCCCGGGTCTGTGATTCCAGACTCTCCTGCTCTGTTTTCCCACGTGGAAAAGCAGCAGCCACATCTCCCCCTCCCCTCTGGAAAGGCTCAGGAACATGGGAAGCAGCAGGGATCAGTTTAGTTCCACCAAATAAAGCTGTTCCCGTTGTTCCCCTGCTCTGCCCTCCACTACCACACAATGCAGTTTGCTTCCACACCTAATGCTCATTTAATTAGAATTAAATAGAATTAGCTCTTTCCCAGTTGCTTAAATAGTTGATATAATTATTCCAGATCTTGAGAGGAAAAGGAGAGAAACAGATGTTTTCTCTCACCTAATTCTTCTCTGGAGAAATAAAGGCTGCTTATAGATTTTTATGGCTTCTCACAAGAACAAAATATGGGAAAAGTAACAGAGTCATGAATATTTAACATTAATTCAAAGAAGAGTTCAGTGTTCATTTAGCAGAAAATAGAAGCCAAACGAATTCTTTTCTTTGAAGTTCTCACAGTTCCACCTGTAGTTTGTGTTCTGGCTACTGAGAGTTCAACTGATGCACTGAGTAACGCTGAAAAACACATTTAAATTCTAAATTTAAAAGGAAAAAAATCCTTTCTTTCCCTCTTACACTCATCTCCAAAAGATGGAGCAGCACGTGCTTCTTTAATTTGCTCTGAGGAGTGTGAAACCACTAATGCATAATTTAAGGTGGGATGAGGTGTTTGTGCATTCAAACTCTGCTGTGAGGAGCAGAATCAGCAAAGCTCCAACCCCTGGCTCACAAGCTGAGTATTAATGGTGAGGAAAGGGAATATTTTGGTTCATTCCTTAACTGGAGGGTCCGGATTCCCTCGGAAGAAAAGACACCAAGGGGACATTTTCTCTCCTGACATTCCAGGCTTTGGGATCATGGAAAATTCCCTCTCCCACTTGGATTCCCAGCTCCAAGGACTGGCACGTTTGAAGATCTGACAGAAGTCACTGTCCCAGTTCTTTTTGCTTTATTTTCCCAGAAATTCTTTTCTTTCACTCCCCTCCTGCACAGCAAAGAGCTCCTCTTTGTCCATTGCCTCATTATTACCCTGATGTTTTCACCCCTGCACCAAAAGCAGCTTTCTGTCCATCTGCAATCCTCCTCCAAGGAATTCTGCCCTTTAGCATTATTATTTTTACTGCAGTGATTTCAGCGAAGGAATGGCTGGGTAATTATTGAGCCAGGGAGGAGGAATACAAATTTCCAGCTTCTCTGGGAGCAGGGAAGCAGCAAGACAGGGAGTTTGGACTTTCTTCTCCTCAGAGATACCCATATTTTAACAAAACCAGGTGTCAAAATTACTTAAAGGTTAGAAAAATTCCAATAAAGATACCCTGAAGTACATCTAAATACAGATTTATTGAAAGGAACAGAGAAATTAGATGATAGATTGACATCAGTCTCACGGAATGAAGACCTTGGCCCGTATTTTAAGGCCTGTATTATTGCAACTATAAAAGTCAGTCCCTGCCTCTCCCAGGCATTTTCATCGAGGCAAAATGTCAGAATGGGGTCGTACATCACCCCTGCAAGATGAATTTCATGTTCCTCAGCAGTGAGGCCCCAGCCACTCACTGGCAATGAGATATTTATGCTGCAATTGCAAGTTCTAAATGTCATAAAGCTGAAATTAAGTACTGTGCACACCAGGAGCAGAGCTTAGTGACGTGGAGAGAAGTGGAAAATAAGTTTATTATGGTTTTTTTAAAGGAAATATTGGTCTTTCACACTAATGTCTAAACTGGAAAGTGAAAGTTGAAATTTAAACATCCCAGGACTTTGGGACCCAAATTGCTCTGACCTGTTAGAGGCAGAATAAACCATTTGGATAGTTAAAAACAAAGGGAGGGCAGTCACTGGCACAGAAATAATCCTGGTGCACAGATCAGGAGGAGTTTCCAGAAGTTTCTAAGGTATTGTGACACTCAAAGGTGAAGGTGAAAACTCTCAAGGCAGCAAAATTCCCACCAGCCCAGACACCTCTGGAAAATCCCTTTCCCAGGCACCTTTCTGCTGCGTTACAAAAATCACTCTGGGCTGGGTGCCTCATTTTTAGGGTGAAGAAACGGCTGAGAAGGAGGCACAGAAATGAGATTCATTGCTTGTGACAGCACGAGGAGCTTGATCCAGCCTGGATTTACCTCCGAGTTTATTTCCTGAGGTGTGGAGATTTTAATGCTGTGCTCACCTCAGCCAGTTTGTCAGAGCTTGTTTCAGCAGCCACGGAATCCTCTGAGCTGCTCCTCATCGTGCTCAGCCCAACCAGACAATGCTGGTTTCTGATGGTAACAGGTGCTGTGTTTAAAATGGTTTTGTTTTTTCTGCATTGAATTCCTGTCCTTTTAATCTCAAGTTGAATATTTTCAATGAAGTTTGACTTAGTTAATGTAAATAAATATACCCAGCCATTTTTAAAACAAGACTGAGCAATCTGGATTAATCTGAATTTCTAGGATCTAGAACAGAGAGATTAAAACCTCAAGTTTATTCTATTGTAATTCTATTCCAAAAGAGGCAAGTTCTGAAATGTGGAGCAAAGGGCAGGATCCTTCCAGGAGAGCCTGGTGTCCCCTCCTGCCTCTGCACCACAATTCAACAGTTTCACCTCTCCTGGTTCCCCGAAATTCCCTTCAATGTGGATTGAAATTGTGAAAGATTGCACAAAGAGCTCGCTGGGTTTGGATCACCTCCAGCGGGATCAGGCAGAAATCCTCTTTGCTCAGGGCAGTTAGGAGGAGCTTTAGGAGGGATTTGCAGCTCCTTTGGCCAGGCTGTGGCATTTGGGGCAGCCAGGACCAGCAGGACTTTTAAAGGTGCAGAGGACAGGCAGGAGCTGCTTTATCAAATACTGATTTTCCTACCCCACCCAAAGGCACAGTCCAGTGCTGGCATCACTCTCACAAAGTCTCTGAGATAAGGCCTCCATCAGTAATTGTAAATTATTGATAAATTTTAGGAGTTTCCAGCACAGCTCTGGCAGAAATGCACACTGAGGAAAACCAAGGTCTAGTGTGGGCAATGGGCCTGCAAAACCTGAGTCTGGCAGAGGATTTAAGAGCCAGTGACAGCATAAAAATAATTGTAGTTTAGTTAATTTTACCAGAAAATGCTCTTTAAATCCAATTTACATAAAAATGACAAGCACTGAATAACTACAGAAAAAAAAGATTATTCCAAATTGCAAGTGTGTGCAATCCTGCTTTGGCAAGTTGCAGCTAATAACCTTGGCTGTTCATACAAACCTGGGAGATATTTCCCTTGCTCTGGAAATAAACCCACAAGGCTGGAAATATCACCACTGGACAACTGCAAATTAACATTTTAAATGTATTTTTTTTTCTCTTCTCATCATGGAAATTCCCTTTCCTGGGGTTCAGGGTTTGTGTGTTGCTGCTTAATCACGAAATGTAAGGAAACCATAATCCAGTCTATTTCCAGTGTCTGCGGGAAGTTTTTATTATTCAGGCTAAGCCAAAGAGGTTTTCCGTGAAGGATGAAGTTCTGCCCACCAGCAGGAATGGAAATGGAGGAAATACATTTTGTGGATCACTCTGTCCATGATTTTTAGTGATTTCCAGAGGGAAGACTTCAGGAAGGAGCCTTGTACAACTGTGCACTGGTACAGTACCAACATTATCCACTGTAATTAATAAAGCAAGCAATAATTGAGTGCAGCTCTGTAGCTAACACTGAGGCTTCTATCAAAAGCAGACCAATTTCATCTTTTTATCAGTTTATTTTTAAGGACCCCCTCTACAGAGAATCTCTGTTTTGAACACAATCTAGAGCCAAACACTCTCATGTTCTCAGAGCTGCAGATACCATTATTCACCACAGGAATCTAAATACCCACCCACAAAAACCTTCCCCAAGCCCAGCTCCTCACTCCACCTCTTGGTCATGCTTTAATATCAGAGCAAGGAGCAGAGAAGTGAGATGGGAGCACTCAGTGGGGATTACATCAAGCTCTATGGAGATATTCCCATTTAAATCCTGGATCCACTCATCCCCCGTGCCCAGGTAGGAGCTGTGCTGCCAAAGTGCTCCAGGAGTGTCTCTGCTGGGTCTCAGGGTCAGATCCAAATGCCAGCACACATTTTAACGTGAGGAAAAGGAACACAGCCCCTTACAGAGCTGAGCCATGCAGAAGGGCTGCTCTTCCAGTGAAGGAGTCACCGAAAAATGACTCTGGGAGCATTATTGGGGTATTATTGACTAGAATCTTTAGGCTATTAAACTCGCTTTTTCATTGAGAACTGTGATCCACCTGAATGAAAGGAGCTCTGCCATGAATCCTACCTGCACTTCTCTGAGCAGGTGGCTGTGACTGGCTCCAAGTGCCACCTTAAACCTGGCAGAAAAAATCCCCATTTCTCACGGTGCCTATTCCATCCCTCGTCCCAAGGCAGGTAAAGGAATGCAAATTTCCAGCTTCTCTGGGAGCAGGGAAGCAGCAAGACAGGGAGTTTGGACTTTCTTCTCCTCAGAGATACCCATATTTTAAAGAACTAGGTGTCAAAAATGCTTCAAGGTTAGAAAAACTGCTTAATTCCAATAAAGACACCCTGAAATACATCTAAATACAGATACTACAGGTAAAGAGTTAATGCTCATGGCTGGGTTTCAACACATTTGGTTCTCTTACAGCACCTGCTGCTGAAGATCTCAGAGCAATTTGTGAACATTCATCAGCTCAGGCTCATGATTATTCAGGCAGTTTGTTTTTGCACAGCCTGGTAAACAGGGCTGGGAGAACACATCAGACTCCTCCAGGGGCTGAGGGAGATGAGCCACAGCTTCGTGTTCCTTTGACCCCTGGAATGGGATTTTTCTGCCTGTCCTTTCATCCGGAGGGGGACAGAAAGCAGCACCAGGAGGGGAAGCAGACTGGTCCCAGTGCTGAGCAAAGGTTTCAGTCCAGCCATCACCAGTCAGAACCCGTTCCCTTCCCTCTGCTGTGGGCACCGTGTCCTGGAAGCAGCTGATTCTCTCCGTGGCTGCTGAAAGGCTGGTGAAAGCCTGGCTCCTTGGGCCTCCAGAGTGTGCCTGGAGTGTGCCCAAAGCCAGGGCACTCTGTTGTGTCTGGGAAAACACAATAAAGACGCTCTCGCACCTGCCAGGTTCAGCAGAAAGGAGGGGAAAGACTTTATTATTGACATATCTCACATTCTTATACAATTCCCAACTCCACAAGGGATTGGAGGACATGTCACTTCCTTCTCAATCCCACTGGAGAAGAAAGGGGCTCATCAAAGTTCTCTTATCACCAAAGGAATGAAAACCAGAAAATACCGTTAAGTAAACATTGGCCATTATTTACATGAAACTGTGTGAGAAAGAATCTGACTCCAAGGTTAAAACAGAAGGCTTAGCAAAAACCAGGGCAGCACTTTGTCACCCTGGGCAGGCCGGGCACGTCCCAGCCATGCCAGCTGCAAACCAGAGCAGTTCACTCCCTCCCCAAGCTTCTCTCATCCAACCTCCCCACATTCTGCACTGATCCAATTTTCTTATGTGCCAAAGGCTGAAACAGGGTTATGGCTGGACCTAATGATCTAATCCAAACTATTTTTAATCGGTGTAGCTCAGTCCCCACAGGAGGGAGGAAGCAGTGACCCTGTGCCACGACTGCTCTGGGTGGTACCGGGTCACTCCCTGGCCAGGCAGAGCTGTGACCCCAGCACAGAGCCCCCAGCCTGAGGAATTCACAGCTAAAACAGAGAAATAGTCAGAAACCACAAACAGAAGTGAGAGTGGAGCCCAGCAGGAGCTGGAAGTGTGAAGGGTGAATGCCCCAAGTCCCATCAGCACTGAAAACTCTGCCGTGGCCAGGGCAGGGGCAGAAAAGCTGAGGTGAAGCTCATAAATCCAGGGCTTGTTCCTCTCCCCTTCGGTGACTCCGTGACATTGTCTCGTCATTCTTGGGAAGGTTGCAAAGGGAAGATTTTGGACAGAGCTTTGCCACAGCCCTGCTGCTGGGAAGGGCCACAGCAACATCTGCCACGCACTCCCTGAGTGAAATTCAACTTTTGTTTACGTGGTTTGTCCCCAAAACCAGCAGTCAGCTGCAACTCCCAGCCATAGCTGCCTTATTAAATATGAAGCTTTTATTTTAAACACAGTACACTTTGTAACAGGAAAATCAATATAGAGTAACCCAGAGTACAGCAGACAACAGCTGTGGGATGTAATCTGATGACAGAAAGTTGAGAACAGGATTTTGGCAGTTTTATGTTCAGCAAATCTCTCACTTTTTGTTTTTCGTGGCACTGAGTTCTAAAGAGCTGAGATTTCTCCCCAAAGCTTCATAAGATGAAGAAACCAAGAAACCACTGCTTTCAACATTAAAGCTATTATCTAAAAAATAAATCAGCTGTTACTTATATTTTGCTTTATAGGCTACTGTAAGAGGATGACTCTTCCCTGAGCTATGATGAGTTAACGAGAGCCTCAGTGACCTCAGAGCCCTGAGCAAAGACTCAGGAAGATGCTTCAGCATCAAGAGTACTAAAGGTAAAGTATTTCCTGAAGTAAATTCTTTTCTCTGCCTTCCCTTGGGTCGGGGTGCTCGGCTCTGCTCAGGGCTGGGATTCAAAATAAACTGTGCTTGGAAAAGTTACAGAGGTGGAAAAGAGGAGATGAAGCCACAGATGTGCCCAGTACAGGAGCACAGAACGAGATCAAGGTTTTGCTGATCTGTTACAATTTGATTTTATTAACAGAATTTTTACAGTTAGAAACAAACTTTCTGCCGTCATTGAATATTGAATAGTAAGACTGAATAATGAATAGCACAAATAAACCAGGGATTTTTGGAACCAAGCTCCTCATCCTTAGGAGATGATTAGCTCTCTAAAATGATATGTGACTCACAAAATAAACTCCAATAGATTTCCTTAACGGGCAAAAGCGTAACAGGTCTTTTTGTCCCGAAATTGCTTTTTTCACCACGTCCCACCAAGGATATTTTTTCTCAGATAACGCAACTGTTTTTTTACAGGTTTGCACTGCAGGTTCCTGTGGCAAACGCTGAGTTGAGATCGCGATGTTCCCCCGGTGTCGCTCGGCCGGCATTGCCCTCTAGTGCTGTCCCCTCGCTGCTGTCCCTGCTGCTGTCCCCTCACTCTCTGCTGTCCCCACTGCTGTCCTCACTGCTGTCCCCATTTCTGTCCCCTCACTCACTGCTGTCCCCACTGCTGTCCCCGCTGCTGTCCCCGCACCGCCACCGCAGGGTCACCGCACCGCCACGGCACTGTCACTGTCACGACAGTCCCCACACCGTCACCGCACAGTCACCAGCAGCCGCTGGCAGTCACCACAGCCCCAGCACCGCCACCTCACCGTCCCTGCACGGCCACCGCAGGGTCACCGCACCGTCCCCGCAAAGCCACCGCACCGCCACTGTCCCCGCACGGCCGAGCCGCCCACCGCCCCCGGCAGCACAGGGACCCGGGGCCATCCCTCTGTGGCTCTGTCCCTCCGTCCCTCCGTCCCTTCGTCCCTCTGTCCCTCAATCCCTCAGTCTCTCAATCCCTCTGTTCCTCTGTCCCTTTGTCCCTCTGNCCTCCGGCGCGGCCGCTCCGGGCGCAGCGCTGAGCCCGCCCCGCGTGTCAGGCACGGCAGCAGCGCAGCTCCCCCGGCTCCGGGCAGGATTCCCGCTGCTGCTTCCAGCGGCTCCGCATGGGAAATGAAGGAGCCTGGAGCGGCCCCGTGCTGGTGACTCCGGCTGGCCCGGGCTGCCCGCGGCCCCAGGCCGGGCAGGGTCCCCGCGCTGGGGCTGCGGCTCTCCGGGGACATGAATTCTCCTCCTGGCACTGCCCGCGGCTCTGCGGCCGCTTCGCGGGTCCGCAGATGACTTTGAGCTGACTCGGCGAGGGACACAACGCCAGCCGGCTATGGAGGATGATTTTTAAGATGAATACCTTCCTTGATGATAAATCAAATACATCAGTACCGGGATATTTCAAAGGCTCTGCACTAAATTATGGCAATTTTTCTGCAAACAACTCCAACGAGACAGGAAGCAACCTGGATTCACCTGCCTTGGCCACCAGCAGGGCTATCGTTGTGGGGCTGATCCTCGGTGCCTTTATTCTCTTTGCTATCATAGGCAATATCCTGGTAATTCTCTCAGTGGCTTGCAACAGACATTTAAGAATCCCTACAAACTATTTCATCATTAACCTGGCCATAGCAGACCTGCTGCTGAGTTTCACCGTCCTGCCGTTCTCTGCCATGCTGGAGGTGCTCGGCTACTGGGTTTTGGGGAGGATATTCTGTGACATCTGGGCAGCAGTGGATGTGCTGTGCTGCACGGCCTCGATTTTGAGTCTGTGTGCCATTTCCATCGACAGATACATCGGGGTGCGGTACTCCCTGCAGTACCCCACGCTGGTCACGAGGAGAAGGGCGATTTTCGCTCTCCTGGGAGTCTGGGTCCTGTCCATGGTGATTTCCATCGGGCCCCTGCTGGGCTGGAAGGAGCCGGCCCCGCAGGACGACAGGGAGTGCCGGATCACCGAGGAGCCCTTCTATGCTCTCTTCTCCTCCCTGGGCTCCTTTTACATCCCTTTAATCGTCATCCTCGTGATGTACTGCCGGGTCTACATCGTGGCCAAAAGGACTACCAGGAACCTGGAAGCTGGGGTGATGAAAGAAATGTCCAACTCCAAGGAGCTGACCTTACGGATTCATTACAAGCACGAGGACACGCTAAACAACACCAAATCCAAGGGTCACAATCCCAGGAACTCCTTAGCTTTCAAACTTTTAAAATTCTCCAGAGAAAAGAAGGCGGCCAAGACGTTGGGAATTGTGGTTGGCATGTTCATCCTGTGTTGGCTCCCCTTCTTCATTGTCCTGCCACTGGGTGAGTTGGGAACCAGGGATTGCGAGGGCAGGGCTCGGGGTGGGTTTGTTGGATCCTACAGGAATAGCATGGAAAGGGATCAGAGGGATGAGAAGGAGAACTGCTGGGAGAGCTGCAGCGAGTGGATGAAAGGAAGGGAATGAAAGGAAGGGATGTGCAAAGGGTCCCACTGGAACTTTGGGAAGCGTGCAGCTGCACGAAGCTGCTCACCTGGAGTCCTCAGGGCCTGTGTCACCCCACAGGACAATATCTCCAGAGTTCACATCTTAAACCCCCCTTTATGCTGTTCATTTGAATTGAACTAGGTGCCAGAAACATCATCAAAATGCTTTACCCCAAATCCTAGATAAGATCAGAGAGCTGCAGCACTGCAAGGTTGGGGGTTCAGGTCAGTGCCCCAGGTTTGGGACATAACACTGTAGGATCTTGGCATTTTAAGGTGCCTTCACGGGAAATGAACTTCATTAATTGTAAGGGGAAAAACTCCCCTGAGCTCTGGGAAGCCAAAAAAGTCCTAGTTCTGAGTTCAAACTAGAACTAGAACTAGTTATTGATCAAATCCCAAAAGCAAAGACACAGAGATCCCACAGATCCCCATAGGAAGGTGCTCGTTGGTGTCAGTGGGTCTTGGTTCAGGTGTTTGGGACACTGCCCCAGGAGCTTTTGGCAGCCACTTCATTCACTTCCAACTTTAAAATATTGCTAAAGCATTGATGTAGCCTTAACACATTGCTGGGTGTCCCTAGAGCTGTGTGAGATGTGCTTGGATTGTTTTTAATATTAACACTACTTCTGAGGGGGAGTATCTCAAGATATTCAATTACTGAGCTCTCAGAAACATCTGTCCAAAATTCATTTCTGAGACAATGTGGCAGCCTAATTATGGAAAGAGGCAGATAAAGAAAAGGGAGAAAAAGCCTTTGTTAATGTTCTGGTTTGGTGTTTACTTAGTAACCCAACCAAAACATTTCTGATTGAGTGGTTAGCGAATATTTTTAGAGATTGTTGAAGAGAACTAAACTGAGTTCAGCAGCCTGGTCCTGGTGAAGTGTTATAAAAGTGTAATTTCTGTGTAATATCATTTAGAGTATAATCTTTACTGCTTCAGCTGCTGCAGGGCAACTTTGTCATCTCGAACTTATTATATTGAATTTAAAAACCTTTATGACTCATGTTAAGGCTGTGAAAAATTCCAAGCAGAAGGAAAACCATGAGTAAAGTTCTCTTTGGCCACTGAAGTTTGAGTCCTTGTGCTGGCTCTTAAAGCAAGTTTATAACACAGGGCAAGCAAAAATACCCAGCTGTGGATAGCAGTGTATTTCCACCACGAGTAGCAGTACTAGATTTGTAGCCAGTGATCCCCTGATAAAGCAGATTCCCTCCTTGATTTTGAATTACTGAAGGGAAAACGCAGCTGTGAACACAGCAGCTCCTGTGTGCGGGTGGCAGGAGCCAGGACTGACATCCTCAGCCTGCACAGATGTGGAGCAGCCCAGCAAAAATCACAGCACAGGGCAGGAGCAAGGGGAGACACGACCCAGATTCCTGGGAAAGCATCAGTTTCCCTTTGAGAAGCTATTTCAAAGCTTCTGGGCTCTCTGGCAGATTTAGTGAGTGGTTGTTAAACCACCTGAGGGAGGATTTCTTGCTTGCCAGGACATGATTTTATCTCCTGGATGAGTTGTGTCTGAGGTGGTAGAGGGGGAGAGGCTGGAGCCTCCAGCACAGCACAGGGGCTGGCACAGGGGCTGGCACAGGAGCTGGCACAGGGGCTGGGGGCCAAACCCAGGGCTGGGGACCCCAGCCCAGCCCAGTGACCCCAGCACAGCCCCAGTGTGGGGGCTCCTGGCACCCCAGAGCCGAGGGCAGGAAGGGCTGCAGGGGTGAGCTCTTGGCCGTGCCCTGAGACTGCTGGAATCCTGTTCCTGTCAGAAACCCTCTGGTGAAAAAAGGGGTGGGAAAGGGCATCCACAGCATCCCATACAGTATCCAAATGCATTTCCACCGTAGGTATTTTCCCTTTGTTTTGCTGACTAGGAATAGGCTGTGTTTATTCCTTGTCCCTGATTTTTTTTTTTTTTTTAAATTTATGATCCAGCACTGCCCAACCCCCTGGGTTTTTATCTCTGGGTATCAATGCAGAGTCAATTAAGGATGTCAGGCGTGACTCAAGCCCTGCTCACGAGGACAGGTGGGAAAAGTCCTTTTCCTGAAGTGCACAAGGCAGCTGTGCTCAGCTGCAGCAGAGGGGAAAGCAGCGGGGAAAGAATTCCCCAGGAGCTGTGAGCTGCACTCTTCATACCAGGAACCTTTTGCTTTGTGTCTTGAAGACATGAAATGCAGTGAAATGCTATTAAAACCCTTAAAAAACACCCAGTGGTCTGAAATCGATTTCTGGGATAGGCAAACTGTAGAATCCAAAAGGTGCTGATGTTTCCCAAGCTCTCCGTTGGTTCCTGGGCTGTCCAGATGAGACTGCTCCCCTTCCTGCAAGGTCAGGCTTCTTCCTCAGCTTCTCCTTCCCACACCTTCTGTCTGCCCCAGTGACCCAAATCACACCCTCACATCTGCATTGGCACTATTTCTATTTCTATTTCTCTGCTCCCTGTTTCCCTCAGTAATTCCATGACTCTGCAGGAGGGTGTTGGCAGAGCAGCTCTGGATTTCTGTGGATCCAACCACAAAACATTTTGCCAAGCTGATAAATCTTATCTCTGCAGCACCACAGCCCCAGGTCTGAACAAATCTACTTAGATGTAGCAGATTTCTTGGTATTCTCAGCAATTCCATGAGTTTCCTAGGCAAAATTATTCTTCTTCCAGCCTGGCATTTCAATTTATTCCACAGCTCCCCGTTTGATATTCCAGTCACAGGGTTACTCCATCAGGTGGCAGCTGTGCCCTGGGAACAGCTGTGGTGCTGAGAGCAGGCAGATTGCTCAGGAAAATGAAAAGAAATAATATCAACGCTTCCAGAGCATTTTTCCAGCAAAAATCCCAAGGAAAGCTCTGTATCCAGTGCGGACTGGAATTCCAGCCCTGACACCCCAGGCACTGAGCAGCATCAAATCCTCAGCACCAGGAATGACCCCAGGCAGTTCTGGGCACTGAGCTGAGCTGTCTCCAGCACCTGGGGATGCAGAACTGGGAGGGAGGAGAATCATGAGAAACTCGGGTTACTCCTGCACTGGAAATTCTTTCCAGACAGCAGTGGAGCCACAGAACATCCTGGCTGCACACATTTATTAAAGCTCTCTGGCTGTGCAAAGTCATCCTGCCACTCAAATTATTTGTGATTCACCATAAAAAAATAAACTAAGGACATTCGTGTCTTTGAGACAGCTTCTTGGGCCATAAATTCAGTGACTCAGCTTTGAGGAGTAAGTATCTTGGTTTTTAAAAATAAATGTTTCTTTTCATGCCTTTCATACAAATTCTTCCTTAGGCAGCAGGACTACATTAAATATTCATTGCTGATAAATGATGAGTCAAAGAGATTCTTTTTATTTGAAGGCCAGAGCCCTGCAGAACTGAGGTAACACTCATTAAAACTCCCTCCTTCAAACACTGGAGGGTCGAATTTTACGCCAATACCCTTGTTTAAAAAATGAATGCAAAATGAAGGATTGTATAAGGAGAGGTTTAGTGTCACTCCTGTAAATTGAGATATCAGAGCAGCCTTCTCAGCCTTCTCCCAGACACTTCCAGAGGGAAAACTCACCAGGCACTGAACCAGGGCACTTCCCCAGCCTGCTGCCAATTCCAGGGGAGATCAGAGCAGTGTTCCCTGCTCAGTTCAGAGCCTCACTTCCCCTGCTCCTGCAAATCCTGGGGTCCATCCGCTGATGAGAAATAAAACTCTTGGAACTTAACTGGACTGGGAGAAGGTCCCAAGAGCCCCAGGATGAAGACACAGCTGGTGGGACCATCATTATGGATTAAGCTTTTTAAACCTCTCTATAAAACAATAAAAAATAACATAAAATATTCTGTAGGTCAGCCAGGACAAAATTATTCTTAAAATAAACTGTTATTTAAGTACAGAATGTAGATTTATGTTACATTAGGCCAACCTCTGAGAATACCAAATTAGGTTTCCATGGGAAACACTTCCAGCCTTTAGGTCTGGTGCTGGCAGTGCCACGGGGCTCTGCTCTCTGCAGGGCTTTAGGCCTGGCTTATCTTCACCTCGTTTGCCTCCTCTTCCCCTCCCTGGCCAGTCCAGCTCTCTAGAACTGATGACCTCGAGTTAATAATTGTAAAGAATTCAGATAAATTAATGAGATGTGGCAATCTGGCAGGTCAATCCTCGTGCAAAGTTCAGCTGACAGGAGACAGCAGGAACTGGACAAATTAAACATCCTGAGGGCACTCACTGAGCAGCACAGGCTGTTTGGCACGTGGGGAGCGCCAGATTATTTTGGGATGATTCATTTTCCTACTGAAATAGCCTCCCTTAAGCCCTGGTTTAAGCCTTTGCTTTGCAAAGGGTATCAGTTACCAGTCACTTACTGACTCCCGGGGTTTGGAACGAAGTTGTTGTCAAAGTAAGGGAAGCTGCACAAATTCCTGGGTAATTCCTCTGTAGGCTTTGGATTTGCTTGTCAGAGGAACAAAGGGAAATCCTGCAGTGGACACTGTTACAGAACCAAATACACAAGGCAATGTAGAAAAAAAATAGAGAGAAATCAACCAGTGCTGACTCTTCAGCCCCAGGGAGGAGCAGCTCCTGTGTCAGGCAGCCAGAGAGATCCAAGGGGGAAAATTCAGGACTGAGCCACTGGGCAGTGAGAGGGAATCTCACAATCCTTGAACTCAAAGGCAGGAGAGCAGGGAGAATTTCAGAGGAAACACTGATTTTAGCAGGGCACTTGGACACGAGGTCCTTGCGCCAGAGGGGTTTGCAAACGCTTGAGAAGCTGCTCAGGTTGGTGGCCATGGGGACAGCTCTGAGTAAAGTGACACAAATACAGGTGGTCCTAAAGCACCCAGGCCAGAGCTCAGGGTCTCGGGTGCTTTGGGTGAAATGCCAGGACCAAAAAGCCAGGAGGATTTTCCTGTCTTAGGTAAAACACTCCTGCATGACCCACGGCAAGATTTAGAGCTGTTCTGGTGGGCTTCCAGGTGAGCCCTAGAAACTGGAACGCAATAACCATCCATCTCTGAGGGACAAGAGAGAAACCCTGCCCTGGGAATTCATCCAGCACCTCTGTAACCGTGTTCAGTCCCCTGCTGGAGCTGTTTCCTACCAGCCGTGGCCAAGACAGCTTGGCTCAGCTGTCAGGCAGGAGCAAGGAGGAGAGAAAACACCAGAGTGTGTTCAGTAATTGCCGATATCGAAGTACAATAAATGAAATGTCAGCAGGCTCAGATTAGCTTTTCTAGACCCCCTTAATCAGCTAATCCTTTGCAAAACAAGGATAATCTTGGCTCGTGTGCTGTCTAGTCAGGAGCTGCTGGAGTCTGTAACTCTTTTGGACTAAATAATAACAACAATAATGCTGTGTCTCTGCTCCTCTGCACTGTCAGCTTTAGAGACTGAACAAGGCTCTGACTAAAACTGATCTTGGTTTTATCACCTTTGTGTGAGGGCAGCACAGTTTAAACACAGTTTAAACACTCTCAGTGGCGTGAATCACAAATGCTCTGAGCTGGGAGGTGGTGCCCAGGGCAGTCATTCTGTGATCAAACACAAGGCACTGTCCCTTCAGAAATCAAGTGTAGCTGCTGTGCCCTGCAACTGCTTGTAATGCAAGGAGGTGTAGCAGCTCTGGGCTTCAGGGAAAGGTCTGAGCCCTATCTGTACTCTTTGGGACAGTGGAAGGTGTTGGCCACTCCAGATAAGTTTCTATTTTTGGAGCCTTTGAAAAACTCTCAAATTTGAGTCATTGTGAATGAAGCTCCTGCTGTTCTCATCCCAGTGATTTGCTCATCTGAAATATGAGGCAGTTGCTGTAGGTTGTCATGCCTGGGACAGAAATGCCCCACACCCAGGACACTTTGGAGCTCTGAGCAGCCTGGGACAGTGGAAGGTGTCCCTGTCCATGGCAGGGGGTGGCACTGGATGGGCTTTAAGGTCCCTTTAAACCAAAGCATTCCATGATTCCATGATATTCATAATGTACCTGTCACTACACTGGAGAATGCCAACTGCAACCCCATCAGATTTGTATGCTGTCCATCGTTACTTATCATTTATCCAGTTTTCCTTTCATTTTCCTTACTGAATTTTATTCTGCTTATTTTGGATGCCCTCCCTATTTCTCGAGATCTTTTTTCACTGTTTTCCCTGTTATCCTAACCCTCTTCTCCAGCAGCCCTGCAGTGCCTCCCAGCTTGACCAACCCTTAGTTTTATAACCACCCTCTCCACTTCATCATCTACTGTTTGTAAACATCTACTGTTTGGAGGGGTTTTTCCTATATTAAATAAGTCCAGGGGAATGTAAACAAACACTGGATGCTAGAAGGGGAGAAATCAGGAGCTTTAGAAATCCAATTAGCTCTAAAACCTTGGCACACTGGCTTGGCTGAGCCTGTGGTGAGAAGGGCTGCAGAAAGCTGAAACAAGAGGCAACCACATCCTTTCAGCACATTCTAAACTCACAACAGCTCTGCTCAGGGCCAGATTATTGCTCCTGCAGGGAGGATTTTACTGGCTGTGCACACAGTGGCTGTAACTCAGCCATCAGCAACTTCCAGGAGCTGTGGCTCCTGCAGGAATCACAGCAGGAACACGGAGGGTCCCAGCCTGGAAAGTCTCGTGCTGGTCACAGCACAGATCTGATCAATCACTTTTCCCAGGGAAAAGTCCCATCACAAAGCAGATTCCTTGCACAGCAACGCTCATTTCTGCACAAGCTGACTCTGGGGGACAGATGGAGCTGGGGGTTGATGGTGAAGTTTCCTGTTTTCCCTGCCTCAGAACTCAGCTGTTATCGTTTGGTGTTTTGCAATGCTTTCCCTCACCAGAGCAATTTTTAATACCTTGGATTTTTCTCTTGGAAAGCTCAGATTTAACTCCAGTCAGAATGGCTCCAATCCACACCAAACTGGATTGAAAGAAGACTGGCCCTTGGATTGCCTTCCAAGGGTGCCTTTACCCAACTCCAAACTTCCAACCACTATTTACCAATTCTCTATTTGTGTTTTCTGGTGTGCAAACAGGAAGGTTTTGAAACACTTGATTTTCAACCTGTTATCAGCAGAGAGAAGGAGTTTTACATGTGGTGGCTCTTTAATCTTCAAACAATGACAAAGCCATGCAGTGGGTCTCCAGTTTCTTATCTGGAATATCCAGTGGCACACAGCAAAACCTTACATGACTTTGTTATCCCATTGCAATAAATCCAGATGTTGGATTTGTTCCAGGAAACTGGAAAACAACTCAACACACTCCCCTCTAGGTGTGTATTCATCTAAGCAGAACTGGATTTGGATGATTATGAAATGCAATTCCATTGTAAGGCACAGAAAACAGCACCTGGCAGCCTCAAATTCATCCATAGCAACTTGTCCTTAAATCCAGGGAATTCACAGTACTCCTCCCAGTTATTATCTAACCTAAGTATCAAATTCTGAGCAGAACTGATCATTCCATGAGTAATTTATTATACTTAATTGGTATCAAACCCACAATGCATTAAAAATTAATGTTTAATCAAAACCTCCTGCAGTGAAGAGTTTTCTTTCATTAAGAGTACAGTGATTAAGCCATTCCAGAAGATTTTCCTGCTGCCCCCCCAATAAATTAAGAACTCTTCCCCGGTCCACTAAAGTCCTTATGAGCCTTTACAAAGCATTTCAAGGACTTCCCTGACTCCAGTGGACTCTGAATTTTAATGTCTCGGTGACGCTCTGCCCCAATATTCTGCAGAATATGTGAGGAGAATTAACATGGCAAATTGTTTCCCACAGTGGTCCCTAATTTCATTGAGGAGGCTTGACTTTCTCTGTAATAAAGCATTCATTATAAACAACCAGTCAAACCCTAAATGAAATTCGTTCCTCCCAAATAAAATACTTCTTCATTCCTTTCTGTGACATTTGCTCTTGCTCAGTCTATCTCCAAGCTCAACAGCTCCATCAAGTCTGGGGACTGTGGGCGAAAAACCAGATCAAGTTGATTTTCTGAAATATTTCCTGTTCTCCATTTGTGCTGTGCAAGGATCTCAGTGGTGTCAGTGGTGGAATTGTGGTGCTGTGACTAATAAATCACAGGGTTAGTGCTGAGAAATACAAGCGAGCAGACAATACACATCCCCTGTGTTCAACATGGAACACCAGGAGAGCAATCACTCCGAGCAGGGAAATCCCTCTGGCCACCTCACCATGAATAAATCACCGAGGAGAGAACCACATGCAAATTTTCCAGGCGTTTCGAAGAGCAATTTAAATCAGCACCAGGCAATATTTAACCTCTTTATCAGACTGCAGTGGGGAAGTGGTTGGAGATTAGAGCAGGAAATATCAGTCTGGTGTTCAGAGTGTGTCCGGGAGGCTTTGTTTTAGCGTTTTATCAAGGTATCAAAACAGCCACACTCGTTTGCTCCTGACAGGTTAAAATCTGGGATCTGGAGCCACAGGACCCTTCCTGCAGCCCAGCAGGATCAGCAGCCCAGCCCGGGCCCCACACACGCCGTGCTGCTGTGCTGGCACCCCGGAGCTGTTCCCCAGGAGCAGAGGAAGCCTTTGTGCATAGTTCTGAGGCCCCAGGCACGACCTCTGCGTGGCTGGGAGATGGGCACGGTGCCCAGAATCACATCCCGCCCCTCCCCGGCATCCTGACAGCCACCACTGACTCAGCTGCTTTCACAGCCCAGAAGGTCCAAAACCACTCCAGAGCAGAAGGTTCTTTGCCAGCCAGGCTGGAGTGTCACCTTCCATTTGAAAAACTCACCAAATCTAACCCCAGTTCTTGTCAGAGGAATTCTCTCCTGAGTCCCCACTCTTTTGAGCCAGACACAGGGGTGTTTTCCCAGATGGATAACTGATCCAGCTCAGTGTCTGTTTGCCATAAAAATCTCATACATTCTTTTGTCCAGCCCTATTTGCTAAATTCAGCTGATCAATTTCCACTAAAAGCACAGGAAGTGGATTCCCCAGTGCGAGCTTTTCAGTGGGGCAGCCTCATTATGGAAATTGTTTGGTTGTGAAGGGAAGGGGAAGTACTCACAAAATAACCTCTTGGTTTGGGTTACACCATTTTTATGAATGCCTGAAATAAGGGAAGTTCCACAATTAACTTCAGGTTTCAGGAGGTTTGTACTCCCACAATGATCTGGATAATGGAGGGGTGTTCAGGAGCTGCCAGAGGATGTATTAGAAGTTATAAGGTGTGTCTGGAAATCCTCTTTTTGAGGGGCCTAGGTTCATTCACTTTCTTCAAAATGACCTTTGAAAGCTCTTTGAAGAAGACACAGCCTCATTCCTTGTGTGCCTCGTGCAACAGCCTGGACAAGGGAGGTTTGTCTGTCCCTGGGATGAGGAGATGTTCCTGCACCAGGGGTGGACCTATAAACACAAGGACTGCTTCTTATTTTTCAGTCCAACATCAATGATGTGCTCCTTTAACTTTTAGATGGGAAACATTTCCTTATTAGGTTTAAAAATAACATTGTAGTACCGAAACACCAACACTGAAAGCAACATGCATAAAAGAGTTCTAAAACACAGATTCTGAGAGTGATCTGATGAACGTGATCCCCTCCTAAAGGCAGACAGACCCCTTATCTCAGATATTCTCTGCTTGTTTCTCCTGGACAGGATCCCTGTTTTCAGCTCTGAAGCCCCCCGAAACGATCTTCAAGGTGATTTTTTGGCTTGGCTACTTCAACAGCTGCTTGAATCCCATCATCTACCCCTGCTCCAGCAAAGAGTTCAAGAGGGCTTTTATCCAGATCCTGAGATGCCAGTGCCACCGGCGCAAGCAGCTGGGCTGGTGGCCCTACAGCTACAGAAACTGGAACCGCTGCTCCTTCGAACACGCCAGGAAGGATTCCCTGGAAGACAGCGGGAGCTTCCTGAGCGGCAGCCAGAGGACTTTATCCTCGGCATCCCCCAGCCCCGGCTACGTGAGCAGGATCAGCCACCCGCAGCTGGAGCTGTGCGCGCTGCAGGAGTGCGGGAACTGCAGCTCCGCGCTGGGCCCGGCCCGGGGGAGCAGCGGGCAGCAGGGGCACTGCCACTTCTTCACCTTCCAGCTCCCGCCCGAGCGCAACGGGCACGGCCCCGCCGCGGGCCGCGGCTCCGGGGATGGGGCTCCGGGCACGCCCTGAGCGGCAGCGCTGCCCGGAGGGCCGGGTCCCGCTGGAACGGGCGGATCCCCACCGCTCCCTGCCCTCTGAGCGCTGCCCTGCCTCACGCCGGCCCGGGGAAGCGATGGAGCTGGGCACGCTTCCTCAGGAGAGCTCGGGAAGGGAGCGGGGAGGAGCGGGCAGCTCTATGGCACAGCAGCGGCCAAGCGTTGGGACTGCCCACATTCCCAGTTAATTCCCAGAGAAACTACTGAGGCATGAGCAGAGGGCAGGGAAGGTGCTGCACACACCCGGGGAAGGGCACAAGGGATTCCTCAGCTGTGCGGGAGAGATGGGAACAGCCAGACACGTGTGTGGAGAGAGGGGGGTAAATGGGGAGGGGTGAAACGGATGGAGGGATGGATGGATGGATGGATGGATGGATGGATGGATGGATGGATGGATGGATGGATGGATGGATGGATGGATGATGAAGGGGGCAGTGATGAATGCAGTCCTGGCCATTCCTCTCCAGGTTGTCCCTGGCTTTGCCCATAATTCCTGATTGTTCTGTACGTCACTGTACACTCGCACTTTAGGGATGGAAAACAATTATTAAACTCATTTCTCAACAATTGAAACACTTGCTCCTGTTACTGTAGGGCTGGAATTCAGCCAAGGTCCCTCATCAGGATTTCCACTTTAAAATAAAACACTCATGGCCACTAAATCTGCCATCGTGGCTCCTGGGATGCAGTTGCTTCCCTCATCACCAACACACATAACTCCTCCATCAGGAATTAGTTAAAGGAGTTCCTTCACCAGGATCTCTTTGAAAGTTTGAAAATTCCAGCAGTGGTGAGAGCTCAGAGTCTCCATTTCAGCACACCAGTGAGTGTCCTGCAGACAACCAGGCTTCCAGAGGATCTGATTTCTAAAAGCAACACTCCTAAATCACTCCGAATAGCTCCCAAAAGAGCAGTGACCACTGGAGGCCCAAACCCCAGCCCCTGGTTCCTTGAGCACTCTTTGGAAACAGCTCTGCACGTTTAGAGGCTTTTCCTTTGCCTCTCAGATAAGAAGAGTCAACACCAGCTTCCCCTCCAGTCACAGCTTCAACACAGCTACAAGCAATAAAGATTCTCTAAAATGGGAAAAAACTCCACATGGATCTGAAGGAGGGACTACAAAGATTACAGAGGAGAAAGTCTGATATGCCACCTTAAAATATGAAACTTTTCCGAGGCCACCTGACTTCTCCAGATGAGATCTATTCTAAATATCTTCATTTTTCCCACTGGAATCTTTTACAACCTCCACGAGGCCAAGCCAGCCCAAAGGAGGCTGTGCAAATCACCCTCTTCCTTTTGTTAGTCCTTCATTTGATGCAACGTTTTCCTTTAAAGGAAAAACTATTTGGGCCAGGGCACGATCATAAGGCCTTGTGGGACAAGCTTATATTTTAGTACAGCCAGAATGAATTTGCCAAGCAGAACATGCAGTGGCAGTGGCACACAGTGATATCTTTGTTATGCTCATTACCAGACTTTCTGATGAACCCACTTCGTGGGCATTAAATTTGCCTCTAAAGAGGAGCTGCTGCCATTTAGCAACGAAAGTGTTGATAAAACAGGGAATTGCCCCAGGTTAAGGTGCTGTGTGGAGCTTAATCCCTGAGGAGGGGCTTGTCCAGAGCCACTCAGTGGAGAGGCACAGCTGGAGTGGCTCAGGGAGCTTTGTCACAGCCCAGCTGTGCAGAAATTAAACCCATTAGGCTTCAGTGCACTCAGCTATGACAGAAGTGCTGCTTATTTATCTGAAGAGTTATGGTAGAATCAATCCAGCTGAATGAGGCTGGAGCTGGAGAGCATCCTGCATCCTTTGCTCTTTGGAAATGCAGCTTCCCATTATCTTTACAAATGTGATGGGGAGAGGAGAGGACATGGGTATTATAAAGTACAGTTCCAGTCTGGAAAATGTCAAAATAGCAACTTTCTATTCAGCAGATGAGCTGTGTGCTCTCAGTTTGTGTGCTTGACTTTCACCTCAGACAAATGAGCAGAAAATTGCCCAGCACAGGCGATGATCACAGCAGTTATGGGATGGAATCATTGGCGTGCTAACACCCAGTATTACTTATCCCACAAACTAACCAGCTCAGCCCCACGGGAATACACTGGATTCTGGTTTGAAACACTCCACGAGAGATTTGCTCCACTTCTTCCCAGCCTCTGGCAGTCTATGGCTCCCACATTCCAGAGGGCAGGACACGGAGCACGGGGGTGCTGCTTCACACAACCCCCTGCACCTGGAGAGGTCACAAAGAAACACTTCAGGATATGGACACACATTTATCACACCGGGTTCATGTCAATGCAACCCAAAAGTGTTTCCACCCACAATGATTTTTTGAGGACTTGCAATTCTATCATCAGATTTAATGATCCCAGGACAACCTGTTTGTCTGATTGGCTCGGAACTAAACTGAGGGATAAACCAAGTGTCCCTGCAGAGACAAGCCAGGCTATGGTGTCAATTTATGTCACTGGGACAGGGACACATCCCCTGCACCCCTCTGCTCTCCTGCCTGGGTTAAAGCAGAAAATTACATTACATTTTTCCTCAGCTGTCACCTATGGCTCGGCTTTTCCCTGAAACAGCCAAAATTCCACTTCCACAGAAGTGGAAAGAGACAGGGAAAGGGAAAAATTTTAATGACAAAATACATTAGCTTGAGCTGTGAAGAACATGCTCCCTGTCTAGCAATTCCCATACTCTTTATAGCACTCCAGCCAAGACAGGGAGAAAAAGAGAATGGATGTTCAAAATTAATAAGAATCCCTCACCATTTCTCTAATAAGTCAGCCTAAAAAGCGGATGTAGTAAAATTTTAATTTATAGCTGTGATTAAAAAGCCTTTAATTGCCTATTTCACAATTTCCTTTCAAAATGTTCTTTGGGAAGCACAATAATTTGATTCCACTGAGACTTGTGTGCAAATGTTTAATTCTGGTGAAGAACCTGAACTTCCTGTGACCTCCAGAAAATGGTAATTATTTTTCTTTTGCTTGATTTGTTGCGCTTTGGTTTCTTCACTGTGAAGATCAAAAAAGCTGTCCCGAGAAGTAAATTTAACATATGGCCTGGAGCCTGAGGTAGTTGTGCAACATTCATCCCTCTCCTGGGCGGCCGGGAGTCCAGTCCCGCTCTGCTGGAACACGGGGGAGCTCCAGCCCTCCTGGACCAGTTTCCCAAGGAAAGGAACGGGGGCCCGGCTTGGAAAATCCAACATCGCCACCTATTGGATTCCAGTGCCGGGGAGAGTCACAAATCCTCCGATCCACTGCAGTCCCTGGGTTTTACACGACACCGATCCAACCTTTTCAACAGTAAGACTTTCCCTGAGGGCAGCGGGAGAACTTGGATATCCTGCTTTCAGTAATGGTAATAAATAATGAGAAGATTTTTTCCAGATGGCTGAGTTTTATCAACTCAAATTTTCCCAGGCATCGTGTTGAATCTTGTGCTGTAAACAGCAGTATTTAGGAATATCTAAAGAACAACTCAAGTGCAAAACCTCGCAAGTCTCTGGCTGTTTGAATCCAAGGGTGTTGTTCCACCCCCTGGCACAATTCGGGCTCAGATTTGAAATACCTGAACACCTTTAATGTTGTATGACACCAGAATGGGGTGTGAGACTAAACAAGAGGAGGATCATCCCAAAGCTACAGGGGGAAACCCACGTATTCCTGAGCTGTATAAACATGGAATGTTCATCAGGGAGAAGCAGGTTTCGGGAATCTCACGGGGTTCGACACAGCCAAGAGCTGGTGCTGCACCTGGATCAGGGCAACTCCTGGGACTGATCCAGGCTGGGGATGCACAGATGGAGAGTGAGGTGGTGGGTGAGAGCTGGATATGAAAAAATGACCCCTGGGCTGATCCCTCAGCGTGGGCAGCAGGAAAGGGGGGATCCTGCCCCTGTGCCCCCTCAGGTGAGCCCCCACCTGCAGAGCTGCCCCAGCCCCGGGGCCCAGCACAGGAAGGGCCTGGAGCTGCTGAGCCAGGCCAGGATGAGCACAGGGATGGAGCAGCCCTGCTGGGAGGAAAGGCTGGGAGGGCTGGGATTGTCCAGCCTGGAGAGGAGAAGCTTTGGGGTGACACAATTGTGGCCTTGCAGTGCCTGAAGGGGCCAACAAGAAACATGGAGAGAGACAATTTACCCGAGTGCGGCCCTAGGGACAAAGAGGCCAGGGGCGGGACGAGGCACCTGCCCTCACCTGCCTTCACATATTCTCACCTGCCCTCACCTATTCGCACCTATTCTCAGCTGCCTCCCGCTGCTCTCAGCTGTCTTCTGCCCTCACCGGCCTTTCGCTGCCCCCCTCACCTGCCCTCCCCTGTTCTCACCTGCGCGCCCTCACGTCACAGCAGAGAACTACAGTCCCCAGCATGCCCCGCGCGCGCCCCTTCGCTCATTGGCTATTCTGAACGGAAGCTGCACCCTCGGGCGCAGGGGGCGTGCCGGAAGCCGGAAGCGCGGCTGGCGCAGGTGAGTGCGGGGCCGGGGGGCTCGGGGGGTCCCGGGAGGGCCCAGGCGGACCCGGCGGGGCCGGAGGGCGATAGTCCCGGTCTGGACCATCCCCTCAGCGCTCGGACAGCGCGGAGTGAGCCCTGTGAGCCGGGCACTGCGCCCCGGGGGTCGTGGTGGGGCTGGAGGGGCCGCGAGGCAGGCGGGGGCCGCGCTGGGCGAGCCGTGCTGGGGGCGGTGTTTGGGTCGGTCCCGCGGGGCTGGGCCGGGCTTGTCCCGGGGATCTGAGCTCCGCAATTCCCTTACTCACCGGCGCAGTGTCCCGGCCTCGTGTCCCTGCAGGGGGCATGGAATCAGGGCGAAGTTGTCCCCCTCCCCTGAGAGATCCGAGTTTCCCTTAGGGATGTCAAGAGCACTCTGAAGCACTTTAAAGATTTATAAATGTGGATAGAAGAAATTAAATAATTAAGTACATGTAGAGGTGTGTAAATATGAAAGGGGAGGGCTCCGAGCAGGACCCAGGCTCTGCTCCGGAGGCCCAGAAGTGGCATCAGAGGAACGGGCAGGGGCTGAGCCCAGGAATTCCTCCCGTACAGGGGGCAGAACTCTGCCCTGGGCAGTGCCCAGCCCTGAGCAGAGACCAGAGAGGCTGTGGGGTCTCCTCCCTGGGGATATTCCAGAGCTGTCTGGGCACAATCCTGTGCTCTGGGATGCAGGAGGTGGAACCAGTGACCCACTGCGGGCCCTTCCAGCCTCACCCACCCTGGGATTTGTTTGCTGACAAGTCTTTAAATGATGATTATTGAGTGTCACTCCTTTCTCATTTCCACAACCCCCTCCCAGGAGCCCAGCATGGAAGGATTTAAAGATGCAAGTCCACCTGACGAGTTACTGAATCACCTGAAGCTGTCAGATCAGAAGCCTCCAGAGACTGGCCCCAGAGATGCCCAGCACCCCCAGAGCTTCGGAAGTGGCTGTGCCCCATCCCCAGGCCAGGATCCCACAGAGGAGTGTTTCCATGACTGTCACGACTCCTTTGAGGCCAGAGGACCTGTGCTGGATGATGAAGGGAATGTTCAGGATGAAGGGAGTAGCTCGAGGAAGCAGACAGAACTAGATGAAGAATACTTGCTAGAATTAGAGAAAGATATGCCAGAGGAGGAGAAACAGGTAATGCAAAGCACCAGGGTTGGGTGTGAAGTGACCTGGGTGCAGTCAGTGCTCGGGGTGGTCTGGGGCTGGCACAAAAAGGGACCTTTGAAGCTCTCTGTGTCTGGGTTTACTGTTCTAAAGTCCCTCTTTTAGGTAACAACTGTTTGTGGCTTTCCTTGCTGCTCTTAATCCTCACATTCCAGTGCAGGTTTTGTGTGCCTTGAGCAGTGAGTGAGGTGGCTGTGACTCAGAGATTACAGATTTACTCTGTGTGCATCCATTGTTTTCCCCTGAGTGCCTGCAAGGTGCTTCTCCAAATTTTTGCCGATTCCAGGATAGTTTCCCTGAAAGGTTTGTTTGGGTAATCCTGGCAGTTGGGATTCAATTTGAATGGATCCCTATGGATTATTTGGGCTTTAATCAAACGAAGCACATTAAATGTGTGGGATTGTTTGCTTTCAGTGCTGTCACATTGGACAAACTCATCCTGCAGCAGGGAAGAGAAAAATGCAGTTTTTCATCTGTAGGACAGATCTTGGTGTTAATACAGAAGTTCCTTGAGGAAGAAAAGCAATTCTGAGGAAGGATAATAAATGGGATAGAGTCTCCTTGGAGTAGGAGTGAGACTCAAAGTAATTCTGGTCACTGCTGGACCTGGTGGGAATCCCTCTGGACCTCTGTGTGTCAGTTTTGAGTCCAAATGGGCAGAAGGATGCTGCCAGTTGTAATTTAATAATGACTAATGGGGGTTGGGAATGTCAGGAGGTTTTCTGGTGCATCCTTTGGAGGATTTCAGTCCAAGCCCCTACGAGAGCCAGGGAGCTCTCTGGCACAGCCCCTCTGGCTCCCTGTGCTGCTGTTTAACTACACTGGAAACTTTTGTCCTGTATTTAATTAGAATTTCCTTTATTGCAGGGCCCTGGGCATCCTGGGGGCCTCCCCTGGACTCCTTCTGGGAAATCAGTGTCTTCTTGTTGTTGTAGGAGGGAGTTTGTTTGATTTGGGGTTTTTTTTTTGCCCAAAACAGAGCATTCTCCAAATGCAGGTGCTGAGCAGAGGGCAAAAATCACCTTCTCTGACCTCCTCACACACAAAACCCATCTCGGTGCCCTTGGGTTTTTTCCAGTTTGAGTGAACAGTCCCTTTTTTCTCCTCGTGTTTATTCCTGTACAACAAGGAGCACTGTCATCATGAGTCACGCTGGGGCTGCTGCACCAGCCAGGGACTCGAGAGCTTCAGAGAAAAACTGCTAAAAACTGGGGAGAAATTGTTCTAGAACTAAACTCTAAAAAGAGCAGCAAGCCTGGCAATTGACTGTGTTAATTTTCGTGCTGTTCTTGGTTTGGGTGTATTTTTAGATAATCATCTCGTTTTGCACATGGATCTTTGCCTGCTGTCAAATGACCAAAATAATTGGGAATGCTGAATCTTGGCACTCAGCTTTGTGGAACTCCTCTGAAAGGGGCTATGGGAGTGCAAAACAACAACTGCTTCAAACTGGGAAGGTTTCCTTAGAGAAAGGCTGGGGGCAGCTGCAGCTCTCATCGTGCTGCAGGTTTATTTCCAGTGGTGTTGAGCAGTTCTGCCCTTCAGAGTGGTTTGTGATTTCACCTACCCAAACTGAGCGATTCTGTCTCTCACCAGCACCACAAGTACTGGATCAGCAGTTCTTTATTTATATTCCATGGAGAGGTTTCTAAATATTGCAGGCTTTCACATGTAGTTTTTTCTCTAGCAAAATATTGCTGCTATGTCATCCAAGCAGAGCTGCAGAACTCTGAATGCAGAGCAGAATTAGGAGCTCAGGCAGTTGTTAGAGCCACTGGAGTGGCCCATTCCATGATCTCCCCCTGGACAGGTCATTCCTCAATTGCTGCTCCAACTCTCCTCCTTGTACTTGCTACTGATGGCCACGAATTTGTTTTTAGAAGTGAAACATTCTGGATATTCTGATGAGAAAAGATTCTGTTAAATGCTGCAGCTTTTCAGAAAGAGTCCTGCAGTCCCAGTCTGAAAAGTGCTGTACATTCATTTACTCAGAGCTTTGCAAACACTTTCAGCCTCCTTCCAATGACTCAAAAGGGGTGTTTTTAAGAAGGGCAATGTGATTTTTTATTTATTTTTTTATTGCAGCTGCAGCAAATGAGACAGAAATACTCAGAAGTGTTTTGTGACTGCTGAGGTGGGGAGCAGCCTCTGAGCAGCCCTTGCTGGGTTACTGTGAGCCCCTCGTGCCCTGTGCTGGCACAGCTCAGGGTGAGTGGAGCACTGAGGGCAGGGATTCTCTGTGAAATCAAGCAGCATTTTAGATCCAGGGCAGTGCTGGTAGAAGCTGACATCAAACAGCAGCCTGGTGCTGGCACCTGGGGAGATGGATTTGATTTGGCTGCTTGTCTAAATCACAAAAACTCCCCAGGAGCTGCTGCTGCAGCACCAACCATGAACTGTGGGCTCAGGGCACAAGCAGAGCTGGATGTGAGCCCTGCTCCAGTCAGATTTGTGGAGCTACACCTTGGTAGTTTGGTGTTTTTGTAGCCAAAGCCCATGGTTGTGTTCAGCAGCTGTAATAAACGGGCTCTGTGCAGTGATGCTCTCCAGCAATGGGCTGTAGGAAAAGTCTCTCATTTATTCTGGAGATGCAAAGGCAGATTCTGGTCCTGGCTCTGGGTATTTATGTGCAGATTCCTGCAGCTCAGAGTAGAAAGACTCACCTGTGCAGAGGCTGCTGCAGAGCTCAGAGGGAAGGAGCCAGTGAGTGGTTGTGTATTTTCTCTAATTACATTTCAAGAGCCCCTTACAGTGAGATTTCTAATGTGAAGCAGCAGGAATTCCTTCCAGGGACACAGCAGGGATACCCTAAGAAATCTTCTCTGCACAGAGAAGCAAAAGAAGAACTTGCAGGGATATTAAGACACAAACCTGTAAGAAGTGTTGTTAAAAAGAGAGCCTGGTGCCTTGCCTGGGCTTGCAGCTCTGAGCTTTTTAAGGATTGAAATTCACTTTTCCAGGGTTTGGTTGTTGTTTGACAAGGCTGCTGCTGCTGCCTCAGCAGAGGCACTGAGCAGCAAATTGCTTTTGATGGATTCTGAGCAGATTTTTCTGGCTGGTTGTCAGTGACAGTGATGGCTTTGACGTGGGGCTGCTCTGCAGAATTAATCCAAGGACACCCAGCAGCTGTTCCGGGGTCATTGTTCAGCCTGCCCCAGCCCTCCTCTGAGGGCCACCCTTTAATGAGGGCTTTATCCAGTGCACAACCCCTCAGCCCCTCCGTGGTGGCAGATGCTGCCTTGTTCTGTGGCAAGGACTTCAGCACCTGGCCCAGGGAGCTCTAATTTTGGATATGGAACCACACCGGAATAAATATCCAATATTCCTCCTGGGCAGTTCCTCCCCTGGGCTTCCCATGTGCCCTGGACCTCCAGCTGGCTGGAATCACAATTCCTGTTCTGACAGCAGGAAATGTGTCAGCAAGACAGGCAAGAGGAGGTTCTTGGGGAGTGTCTTGTGAGCAACTCTGTAGGAATGAGGTGATTTTGAGAAATAGGATTTTGAGTGATAGCTGAGATTCATTCTGGGCTAACCAGTACCATTTCCTTTCTCTGATCCCCCTGTTTTCTGCGGGCTCTAGGATACGTTAGAGAACATTGGCTTAGTGAAGATGTTTCCTTTAAGCTGCCCCCTCCTCACCCTTCCTTTCCTCCCTGTGCCTTTGGGTTGATCCCATTGTTTTCCATAAAGGGAAGCTTCTGTATAGAATAAAACATCCTGCCACATGTTGGGAGTTAAAGCCTGGAGAAGAGCATTTGAGCAGTAGATTTGTATCTGCTGGAGTTGTTAATTCCAAGAGCTGGTGAGAAGAACTTAAATAAAAGCTGGAATTATAATCTCCCTGTGTGATTTATAATTCTTTGCGTTTTAAACAAACAAAAGTCTTTTGCTGGATGCCAATTTAATAGGAAGAGGGGAAAAGTCTCCCTCCATGTCCCTTTGAGTGCTGCTGTCTGATTTGAGTCTCGTGCTCAGTTGTGGCAGAGGCTGCTCCTGTCAGATCGAGGCCTTTCCCCCTTGTGTGATGGATTTAGGGTCAGCTCCACTTTCCCTGCCCGGGGCTGTTGCCTCTGGAGCAGGAAGGATGAATGGCACTGTTGTCACTCAGGAAGAGGCACACTTAGGCTGGGCTTAACTGGAGCTGTCAGGGAGGGCCGTGACCTCCTTCCCTGTGTCTGCAAGTGCTGCTTCCAATTTCGTGGAATTTGGTGATTTGGCAGTAGAAAGAGGAATGTTCTTTTCCATGGAATCCCAGGGAGCCAGGGACAGGCCAGATCCATCCCTGACATTGCCCTGGAACCTCCCAAGTGCAGCTTTGCCACTTCTCAAGATTTAAAAAAAGGGGGTTTTGGAGTGACTCCAACCTTAAACTGAAATCCAAATCCTTGGATGCAAGATAGAGCAGTAGCTTCCCAAAACTGCAGGGGGAAGCAGCCAACTGCTAATGAACGACTGAGAAGTGGGATTGGAAGCTGAGAAATGCATTCCTGATCTGTTTAAATTCCTGTTTCTGTGCCCCCCCTGAACTCCAGGAATTTTGAATTCCCTGGTTGTGGTGACCTTCCCAAGGGGCTGTGAGGGGCAGGTTCACTGTCAGTAGAGTTTCTCCAGACCCGGAGCCAGGAGCAGTTCCCAGCTAAGGGAAATCAAGGGATCAATCCAAGCACAGGAACAGCCAGGGAAGTGCTGTGGGAAGTGTCACAAACTGAGGGTGGTGCTCCTTCAGCTCCCACTGGCTGCTCCAGGATTTCACTTCCAGCACTTCCATTGTGTTGCTCACTTCCCAAGGAAGCAGTGGGAATGTGTAGGTTGCTGTCTCCTCTAAGAGCAGAATAATGCTTTTATTATTATAAAAATTATATTTAATATCCAAATAAAATTTATTTATAATAATGTAATTATAAATAAATTCTATAAAATCCTATTTGATATCATGCTTTTCGAGTTAACCCTGAGTGTTTTGGCAGAGCAGCTGAGGGGCAGGGGCTGTGTGTGATTTGGGTTTGTATTTTATTGTCACAAGGCCAAGCTGTCCCTTGGCATGACTTGAGATCATCTCCAGCACCCCTGGCTTTACCAGGCAGGTTTGGGTTAAATACCAATTTCCTGTGAGTCTGGGATTGGAATTCAGACATTTCGAATCAGATCCTGTAAGAATCACCAGTTACATGCAGTCATTTCTTCTGGACATCAACAAATATTTAAACCACATCAAAATCAGTGCTTGCCATGGGAATTTGCCATCTTTGCATTACTAAAATTTGCAAAAAACCCCCAAACCTTCAGCTTTTGCTGCCGTTGAAGAGCAGAAAATCCTCAACTGGGGAGCCGTGGCTGCCCCCAGTGCTGTGAGTGAGCAGCCCCAGGGCACGGAGCAGGCCAGGATGGCTTTTCCTGGGCCCAGCATTCCAGGATTCAGGCTGACCTAATTCCCTGGCAGGGAAGGAAGGGCAGCTGCCCTGCAGCCTTGTCCTGGGGCAGCCTGCTGGGGGGGGATGTCTGCAAATCCCTTCTCCAGTCCCTTGGGATTTCTCCCTCTGGAATTATCAGTCCCAGGGAGCTGGAATTCACCATCCTCAGGCAGAGCTGTCTCTTCTCAGTGCTGGAGGGCTTTGGGGTTTTTCCCTGGATTTGAGCAGGTTCTCCCAGCCTCCCCTGGAGCAGAGCAGCTTAAATGGAAATTCAGCCCTAAGAGTTGCCTTTCCCCTGCTGTGTGTTAGGAATTTCTGCTAAAGGAGTGTCTGGGTGGAGGAATAAATAATGCATTTACTTCACACACAGCTGGCTTTGCAGGGCAGTGCCTTCAGCCTGTGAGGGGCTCATCCATTTTTCATGCTGTTACATTTTGTGGAAAAGCCAGAGGAATTGGCTTTTCTGTGTTGCTCCTTGGTCAGTTGTACCTGAAATGCAAATCCATCCGTGTGCAGGAGGTACCCTATGGTCTTCACCTTTTTAAAAATACTTGGAGAATTTGGACAGTTTGGAAGTGAAACCCGTAAACCAGGGATGTCTGGAAAATGTTGGTCAGGCTCTCACAGCAATGCAAGTTTTGAACCATTGCTGCTTTGCAGGGAGCTGAATAAATTACAGAATCATACACAGAGCTCTTAAAAGTGCTGCTTTGTTGTTTTTCCTTTTACTCCTTTTTTTTATTATAAAGCTTTTTTCTTCTGAAACTTTCTTCCTGCAAATCGCTTTTTATATTAGTATTTAATGCATCATTAGTGTAAACATGTAATATTTTTTAATAATTTGGATAAAATGAAACAAAATATTGATAATACAAGTCGAACTTTTCATCCAGCATCCCTTGATTTCAGGGTTTCTGCCTCAGGACTGGTGTGAGCATGCTGTGGTTGTGTTCATAATAAAAATCCTTTCATTTTTGTGGAGCTGTAACTGAACCCTGTGCAGCAGAGAATCAGCTCATGGCACTGAAAGGCCACTTCTAAATAGGTCATGAGCAATGAAGTCAGTGGGGTTTGTGTTTCAGGCAGCCCTTCCCTCACTGAGGGCTGGCTGTGGAGATCTTTCCAGCAGGATCCTGTCTCAGGCCTGCTCTGTGCTCAGATGGGGCTGCTTTGTTCAGTGCCACCAAATGCTGGGATCGTTCTCACTCTTTGTGCACTGCAGATGATTTTAAAATGCCTTTTTGTGGGGTCCAGGCAGGAATTTCTGTCTGATCCCTCAAAAATTGAGGTGTAGCAGTTCCACCTTCCCTGTGCTGAACAGCTGAGTCCTGCATTACACAGGGAATTTGGCATTTTCATGCAGCCTGAAGTGTGGAATTTGTATGTTTAGACCAACTGAGTCCCTTGGGGTGTTGTGGAAGGACTTGGGGGGATTTGTCAGCCCTCCCTGAGCAAAGGCTCTTCCTGAATAATTGGACATGGTTTGTCTGCCCTGTGTTTTGTGGGGTTTCTTTAACATGTGAGCAGTAATGGGTATTAGAAAAGCTATTTAATAGGCAGTGGGAACAAATTTGCTGGTCTGGGCATGTATCAAAGGGGTCAGGTGAGATTTTGCTGTGGAGTTTTGTGTCACGGCTCAGTGTCCTTGCACCGAGCCTGATCTCTTCTCAAGGTGGTGCCAGTGGTCAGGTGGATCAATTCCCAAAGCCAATAAAAGCAGGAGGAAGAACCTGTGATTGTGAACTGTTTGTCAGCTCCTTGGCATGGCTGGGAGCTGCTGCAGTGCTCCACACACTGTACTATATTTAGCTGTTTCCAAGGAGATGTTCTGTGTGATATTGATAATTGCATTAATCCTTGATTCACACAATCTGCAGGAAAGGAAACTGCTCCTTTTCCTCCTGTTGGCTTTTTAATTGCTCGGTGATCTGTCATTTACAGACACCTCCGTTGAAGTCCTTTGTGTGCTGGGAGAGGAACCAGTGGTCCAAGGATGGCTTTTGTGGCACAGAAGGACTCCTGAGCTCTGTGATGTTCCTGCCTTTCCCTGCTTTGTTCCAGGAATGTCTGCACTGTCAGGAGCTTGAAGGGATGGCTTGGTGACATCCTGACTTTTCTGTGTCACAGGCTGAGAGCCTGAGCGTGGCCTCCCCTTGTGCCAAGATGTTCATGGTTGAAAACACAGCTCTGCTCACATGTGCAGTTCTCACTGGACAAAGAGCCTGGTTTGGGGTTCACTCACTCTGCCTGAGAAATCTTTCAGGGCAGAGATCTTCCTCAGCCTGGACCTTTTCCTTGTGCATCTCTGAATGGAACTGGAATTGCTGAGGTGGAATTATTTCAAGCAAAACACTCGAGACTTTACATTTAAAATATCTTCTGCAGAGTTGACCTGCAGTGAGTGAATTAAATGGAGTTGGAAAGGAGAAGCAAACAGCCAGCTAAAAGCTGATGTACTGGTTTAAAGTGTGGAGTTCTCCATGGATGCTCTCCCTGCATCCTGGTGTCTGTGAAGTGGAGCTTTTTAATTGCCTTGCTGTTACACCCCAGTGTTTCATGGGTACATAAAGGATTTCATGTCACAGGGTCTACAAGCAGATCTTGGTACAGTTAAAACTCTTCAGGTTATGTTTTATTCTGCTTCCCTTCCATACTTTATTTGGAAGTGCAGCTGACCTAGTTGTTCATGTCAGTGAAATACTCTGAGACATTGTCTTTTCTTTTGTAGAAAAGAAGAAAGGAGAGCACGGGGCTGAAGGAGAAAGGAAATGAGCACTTCAAGAAGGGAGGTGGGTTGGTCGTCTTTGAACCCCGTGTGGATGTTAGAGAATCTCAGATTAGTACTGAGCCATCGTGGTGGTGCTGCAGAAAACCCTGAGGAAGATCTCACACAGTCCTTGTTGAATTTTATCCCCTTTCATTTTTCATTCAGCTCTAGAGAAGAGACAGAGATACCAGACCTCCTTTAGAGTTGTTTAAATCCCAAAGATTTGGCTACTAAAGCAGGATTCCCATGAAAGCTGAGTGCTTACATACAAAAACATGGATTTGGGACTGCCTTCCAAGTGCCAGGGTTTCTTTCACTGATCAAAAAAGCTTCCCCCGGGCTCTGAGTCGGGCTGATGGTTGTGCTTGGAATTGATGCAGGACCCAGGGCTCTGTAGCTGCCGTGTACCTTTGTACATTGATTTTAATGAGCAAACAGAAGGGGGGAAGTGGTTTTGACACCTGCCTTTGATTCAATCTGCTGGTGGGTGGAGGATTCCCAGAGAAAGCAGGAAATGCAGGTTCCTGCTTCCCTCAGTCAGCAGGACACAGCCAGGGAATCTGTGTGCCCTGAGGACCAGGCAGAGGCTGGAGGTGCCTCTCAGTGTCCCAAGGGAACACAAGCCTGGGAATGCTCCCCAGCTCTGGAAGGCATCAGAGAGGGCAGGAGGGAGCTGCTCAGCCCAGGAGAGCCCCAGGCCTGGAGTGCTGGCTGGGGCACCTGCTGGAGTCTCATCCCTGGCCTGTCCTTGACAAGCCCTCTGACCTTTCAGTCAGTCACTGAGGCCATAAAACCTCCCTGCAGCTGCTCCGAGCAGGTACAGGGCAGTGACAGGTCAAGGACACTTCATCCAAAGGGATTCCACCTCTGCTCAAATAGTAGGAAACAATTTCAGGGATGAGAATTACATCCACATCCTGCTGCACTTGTTGCCTTCAGCTCAGGACTACAGTTCTGCTTTTATAAGCAGAATTAAAGTCAATTTTGAAATAATTGATTGTATTGATGTACTTAGTAATGTTCTTTGAGAGCAGCTACTGATTCTGGTGTAATATCACCAGATACTGAGAAACATTTCCAAAGGAACCTCAGCCATGGGGTTCACTGGTTTGACCTAAATGCCTTGGTTTGGCTTTTTCCTGTTGCTGTGCAGACTATGGAGAGGCAGAAGACTCCTACACCAAGGCTCTGCAGATTTGCCCAGCCTGCTTCCAGAAGGACAGGGCTGTTCTGTTCTCAAACAGAGCTGCTGCAAAAATGAAACAGGTGAGTGTTGGTTTTACTGTGCCACACTGCACTGAGGCTGGGGAAAATGCAACTGGGGAGTGATCAGAGCCCTCCCAGAGCAAGGAGTCCCAGCTGTGCCCATCCCCACCTCGTCCCCAGCCCAGAGCACTCAGTGCCACGTCCTGGCTTCCTTGGGCACCTCCAGGGGTGGGGACATGAAGAAATATGACTTCAATCTTACAGACTATTTTGTGTTCTAGGACAAGACAGAGGCTGCCCTGAGTGACTGCACCAAAGGTACTTTTTTCTCTCTGTGCCAGATTTTGATACACAAACCGTGTCATTTAGTGCCTTTACTGCAGAGCTGTAATTTTGGGCATAAGGGTCTTTAAAGGATTGAACAGAAAACACCTGATTTGTATTACTTACTTTGTAAAATGTCTGTCAAACCTTTCCTGTCTGCAGTAATTTACTTTCTGTTCTCTTGTGCCATAAGGCTGCAGTTTGTACTTGTTTTTATTAGGAAAATCTTTTCTATGGAAACTGTTTCCCACACCTGTGATTTCAAACCCACTTCCACCTGCCATTCCCCCCAAATCCTGCTTTAATCCCACATTCCAAAGAACTGTGTGGCATTACAGAGTTAAAAGCATTATCAAGTCCCTTTCCTGCACAGCTTTTGCTTTGTCACCAGGGCTTCTGTTCCCCTGTTCCTGCCCTGCACAGTTCTCTCTCTGCACCTTCTGGTGGAATCAGTTCAGCTGTGCTTTGCTTTATTGCTTCCACCCACTCACCCACCCTCGAGTGTTTGTTAAACTCCCTGTGACAGCTGGGGAAAAAAATCCAAATTACCAATCAGAGAACTAATCCAGTGGCTGTGTGCCAGCACTGCCTGCACAGAAATGGGAGGCTGGGCGTGCTGAAAGGGCTCCTGGAGGTACCAAATCCTCCCTGGCCTCTCTCACTGGGGCTCTGCCTGGCTTTGCTGCTGCTGCTTTCTGAAAAACACCTTGGATTTTGCAGTGGCTCAGAGGGAATCAATGTGCTTTGAGCAGAGAGATTTCAGCTGCCAGGGCCTGACACTCCCTGGGGACTGGAGCACAGCAGAGCAATTCAGTCACCTGCAGCTTGCTGACTGGGGCATTGCCTTTGTCCTTCCCAGAAGATAAACTGGAATATCTACCTGGATAATCCGAGATTTAATTGTCCCCAGAACCACTTTAATGGGCTAGGAATTATAAAATGGACAGACCTCTTTCTGTGATGAAAAATCCTTCATATTCCCTGTTTCTTTGGTGAAATCTTTCATATTCCCTGTTTCTGAGGTGAAATCTTTCATATTCCCTGTTTCTGAGGTGAAATCTTTCATATTCCAAGTTTCTGAGCTGAAATCTTTTCACATTCCCTGTTTCTGTGGTGAGAAATGGATGAAGGAATTCTTGAGGAATTACCATGTGGAGGTTACTGCTGAGTTTAGCTTTCAGTCTGAACTGCTACTGCAAACAGCCCTGGCTGCCAAGGGAATGAGGCGGGGCGAAGCTGAAATTGAGTCAGGATGCCCCTGTGCCAGCTCCCAGAGCTGAAATCACTGTTTGTGCATCCCCAACCCAATCTGGACTGTTCGATATTAAATTCAGAAGAGCTCCAGAAATTCTCCTGGAGTTTATCTCCACCTGAACTGAGATAAGCATGGCAAGGCTGATTTTCCCTGCTGTGTGTGTCTGGAGGGATATTTAACTTTAGCTGCAGTCTAATAATAGCCACTGGCTAAACACACAAAAACTGAAATATCTTGCAGGTCCTTAAAGTTTCTGTAGCATCACTTAGAATCCCTGCATGGATAGGATTGCACATTTAAAGCTTCGTGGCCATAAATCTCTTCCATCTGTGATAGATAGTGGACATTAAATGAAACGTGATCCTGAGACTGTCCCAGGCAGCTGTTTCTGAATTCTAACTTAGCTTTAAGCTGTGCCTCTGCTTGATCCTGAGTTACATTCTAAGGACAACTTACAAATGTAATCCACACTTCAGAATTCATTTGAGGGGTGGAGAAATGTTTCAAGTACAACCCTGGGCTTTGGTTTTGTTTTCCAGCTGTGGAATTAGACCCTCACTATGTCAGAGCTTTGCTGAGGAGAGCAGAACTCTACGAAAAAACAGAAAAATTAGATGAAGCTCTGGAAGATTATAAGGCAGTCCTAGAAAAAGACCCATCAGTTCATCAAGCCAGAGAAGCTTGCATGGTAAGCTTAAGCCTTTCAGTAAACTTTGACCTAACTTAATTATCATTATTTTAGTTCAGCTTCACATCAGTGAACCTGCAATGGGTTCTGCCTCAGAAGGAAAAAAAATCACTTGCATCACTTGCAGATTTGTCTCTAAGCCCACTCTGAATGTTGTTACAAAAATCTTTTTGAAAGGCTTTATTGTTTTAAGTCTCCATTTGGGAAAATAAATGATTAGCAGTGATTCTGGTCCCCTTTTCCCTGCACTGTGGTGTTGTAAGTGACAGATTAGGAACAGCTTTTATGGCATATTAGGCAAGAAACCTTGCCTGGAATGATTTCCTGGGGGACTGGATCAGTTGCACTGATGGCAGAAAATATTCTGCTCAACTGTGTGAGTGCTCTGTTGGTGGTGAGGGGTGAGCCCATGAAACAGCTGAGCTCCCCCACAAAGGACCTGCTGCCTCTGGAGCTGGGCTGGGGCTTCCCCTGGGCCAGGAACAGCTCCCCAGGGAATGGGCACGGCCCCGAGGCTGCCAGAGCTGCAGGGGGGTTTGGAGAGCACTCCCAGGGATGCACAGGGTGGGATTGCTGAGGGGTCTGTGCAGGGCCAGGAGCTGCACTGGATCATCCTGGTGGTCTCTTCCCACTCAGGATAACCCAGGATTCTGAGTCAGACCCTCAGGGGTGGCTGGTTCTGTTCAGGCAGTTTGGAACCCCTGGAAGCACCAACACTGTCCTTGTACCTCTGCAAAGCCACGATTTTCTCTCAGGGACTGTGCCCCGATAATCCCACAGCAGAGCCCTTGCCCAGCCCCAGAAGGGAATCCCCAGCAGTGCTGCTGCTCCTCTGGCCATCCTTCAGGCACAGATCACAATGCTCAGTGTTTATTCCTGATTTCTGTGCCTGGGCAGTGCAGAGCTTGGGGTTCCACCCCTCTCCTGCTCCCTGACCTCCCCTGGCCAGGCAGAGCCTTTGGCTGCAGAACCCTGTGGACAAAATGCCCTCAGTGTACCCTGCAGTGGGGTTTGGTCTGTTCTGCCTTGAGCTGGTCCTTGTCAGATTTGAGGGGAGAAGCAAACTATTGAGACTGAAGCTTAAAACTCCCTTCTTGAAAACCTGTCCAGGAAATCCTGACAGCTATAATTTTACGCTTTTCAAATATTCATCATAGATCTCTAAATTTCATCCTAAAAACCCCCAAGTTTCAGCTGTTGACTGGTTACATCTCTAACCTGGAGGAGGCTGAGAAGCTTTGCTGCGTTGTGAGGTCAAAGAGTCTCTGCTTTGCAGGAATATCCCAGGATCTTTTCCCCCTGACTGGCAATGAAAATGATGCCTCAAGAAAATCTGCAAATTGGCTTCATTCACAGTTAGAGCAAATCTTCCTCCTCCCTGCCCACAGGAGTGATCTCACACTGCTCCAGGGAATGTCATGACCCTGTTAAATGACAGATTAAAGTATGAAATGCACAATAGTTCTTTGATTCCTGATTTGCTACCTGCTCCAAGACTTGAGCACTGTTTGTATTTCAGGAGTGCAGAGCTGGGGTTCTGATTTCAATCCTCAGTTATTTTTGACTTTTTCAATGCCAGACTAAACAGTTTGGAATTATCATGGTTTTTGGTCAAATCATGCCTACTGCTGCTTTCCCAGGAAGTTTCACTATATGGAAGCAATGCTTAGGTTTGGTTTTTCACAGGTGTGTAACTGTGAGGAGAATTTCAGCTTCCATGCAGGTTTTGAGGGATTTTAGGGCAGATAAAGTGACTTCCCAGAAGAAGCTGTACTTTGGGATAAGTATCATAGACACCAGATAAAAACAGGTGTCCATAAGGACATTCCTGGAGTGGGAAATGCTGAGTCTCTGGATTAGCAGTGTTCAGAGTCTGGAGGAGGAACTGCACATCAGGATTTGTGTCTCTGTCACTGCTGATGTCCAAAGGGGGAGCATTATTGAAAGCTGGGATCTGATTCCAGTTTTTCTCTCTCTCCACAGAGATTACCACAGCAAATTGAGGAGAGGAATGAAAAATTAAAGAAAGAAATGTTGGGTGAGTAGCATGTACTTCCATAAAAATCTTCATAATCTACTAGAAAAAAATGCATGAGTAGAATCTCTTGTATCAAATTTAAAGGAGGAAAATCTGAAAGGAAATATTTGTTCAGTGTTAAACAAAACTCCTGATTTCTTTGTAGTTCTCAATTGCTTGGTTTCATTTACAGTAAACTGGAGACAAGGAATTCTTCTGTGCAGAAAAGGCCATTAGTTCTATTTAAGGAAAGAAAACTTAAAACCTTCTGAAACAATTTCATATTGATGTATGTAAGAGCTGGGGAAAATTGACCCAACCCAACTGCTCAGCCCTTTCTCCCTGCAAATAAACCCTCAAAGCAAACATTCCCATGAAAGGGATAAACCAGGGCTTTCACTAAACCTGTACCTAAAGGAACTCCCCCAGCTGGAATAACTGGGGATGTTTGATCTGGGTGCTAAAGAAAGAAATGTGATTATTTCTGTAGCACTTCCAGCCCAGAGACCTCGGAGTGTTCATGTTTGCCTTGATTTATTCAGCATTTCATTGCTGTTTGGTTGGAGGCTGAATTGGACCTCCCCAGGGCTAGCACCAGGAGTGGAATTACATCTCCTAAGGCAGTGTTGGGTGGGAAGGGGAGGCAGCGTTTGCCTGTTCTGCAGAAAATCAGGTTAAACAACCTCAGCCTGTCTTTCACACTGATTTTTGATATATTTGGGAAGAAGAGACTGTTTCAGCTTATGCTGATATTTTTCTGTAATTTCTTTTCCTGCTCTGCAGCCTCTGATTTGCTCTGGCTTTGTTCTGCTCTGACCTAGCAGAGTGTCAGTGAGGCTTTGCAGAGCTTTGCAGGATCAGCCTGCTTCCCCCATTGTGCTGAGAACGAGCCCTAAATAAAGCAGGTTAAGGGTGATAGGGCTATAAATAAATGACAAATGCAGAAAATCTCCAGAAGGATCAGGCCCATCGGTAGGACAGGGGATGGGTTTCAGCACAAAGTAATATGAAAATAATTCCTGATCTTTGCTGAACTCTAAAGGGCCTCGCTAATCACAAGGGATTTGACTGGAACAGTAAATCCAACCCTAGTTCTGCACTGCTGGTTTTTTCCTGGATGTCAGGCTAGATGGGATCTCTTTAACAGTGTTAATACCTTAAAAGTGGCAGTTGGGATTTCAAAACTGAACTGGGCTTTTGGGAGCCAGTTCAGACTGTTTCTGTTGGGATTCTGGAGAAAGAAATCCCTTCTCAGTGATGTCACACGAGGAGTTCAAACAGCTGGAGAGCCAGACTGGAGCAGGGTAGGAGAGCACAGAACCTGTGTTCATCCCCTTGTGAGTGACAGGATTGTCACAGCTGTGGTTAAATGACAGTGACATGGTGGCAGTGGGGCAGGGGGGGTGGAGCTCAGCACTGCCTGAGCTCCCTGCTGGCACACAAACTGAGGGGTTTCTGTAAATCATTCTCTTGAAGTGAAGTCAGGAATGTGGGCAGCTCCTTCTCCTAAGTGTTCCCAGATTCCCTGCGTGTTGCTGTTGAGGGAGGCAGTGGTGATGCCATGGAGCTGCCCATGGAGGAAGGAGATGCTTCCCAAGGTTTGCAAACTGCTGCAGCTCTGCCTGAGGTCGGGGAAAGCCCTGGAGGGGATTGAGGTGGGAGTTCTGAAAGGAGTGGGAGAAGAGAAACTCGATGGGATGTGGTGGTTATGAGATTCCTTTGGATTGTTTTGTTGTGCAGTGCATTTGTTTGAAGCTGTTCCCACTTTCCCACCCTTTCCGATGGCATTTCCCACTGCCAGGATGGACCTGGCTCCAGGCACTGTGGCAGGAGCTGCTCTGACTGGGCTTGGACAGTGCCAGGGGGACATTCCTGCCTTCCCACAGGGCAGCTCAGGGGCCTGGCTTCTATTCCAGACTTTTGGGCTCCAGGACAGCAAATCAGAGGCATCCTCATGGTTGCAGGCCGGGCCTGCTCCAGGAGCACTGACACTAAACTGAAATCAGGAACAGTGTCCCAGTCTGTGCTTTGGCTCTTTTGGATCTGGAACTGATCCTCAGTCAGCGAATTGGCCTGTCCTGGTTTTGCTGAGCTTTTATTCTTTCAACTCAAACAAGCCCTGGGTTGCCCAACCATCTCCCACTGTCACGGCACTGGAGCTGTGTACAAACAGACCCAGATAAATGGAGTGCATCCTCCTCCTTCCCAAGTGTGCTTCCTGTTTCCCAGGGCTGCAGCTCGTTTCTGTCAGAGGCTGAACCCCTTGTGCAGTGCTTGTGTGTAAATATCCCAGAGCACACATTCCTGGCTGGATTTTCCTTGTGTGCAAGTGCTGGCCCATGTGACTGCTGAGGTTGATGTCACCAGAAAAATCCTGTTTTGTGGTCAAGCCAAGCCCACTCGTGCTATGGTCCTCAAGGATCTCCCTTTTCCAAGGCTGACATTTGTGTTTTAGTTATTTCCACGTTTTGATCAGCTCAGCTGCTGCTGAGGTTCACTCAGGATGAAGTGACCCCTGAGTTCCCATCCAAGGGAGCTGGACTTGGAGCAGCCTTGGGAAGGAGCTTTGAAATCCAGGTGGCTTCTCCCTCTGTGCTTCCATGAGCATCCTCTGCCTGAGTGACTGAGGATGTGAACAGTGATCATTTCCTGGGGGGGTTTTGTATTTCTCTCCTTAAAGCCAACGATTTCCAGTCTTGTTTAGAGACTTTTATAATTACTGTGACATCTGGGACCACTCCTTTGGGGAGAGAGGAACTTCAGAATGGTTTTAGCAGTTTGGGGGCCAGAGCACCTCACCTGGGCCTTGCTGCAAAAAAGAGATTTTTCCAGCTACCTGAGATCAGCAAAGATATTTATTGGGCTTTGTGCCTGGGGTTTGGTTGGGGTTTTTTATATTGACAGTTATGTTGTGTTTGCAGCTGAGGGCCTAAACCCCAACCTGCACAAGGTGATTTTAAGTAGTTAAAACAGAGCCAAATTAGTTACAGTTCAGCCCTCATTTACTGTTTAGGGAAGGGAGAAGGATTTGCCCTTTTTCTTTTAATTGCATAAAAATGTTGGTAATATAAAAAGTTACACACAGAGGAGACTTCATCAGGAAATTTGTCTTTTCTCCAAAAGAATTCTTTACACAAGCAAGATGGAGCTTTTCAACTTCCAAACCTCACATTAACACCAGCAGCTAAGCCAGAATTATTGCCAGAAAGACTGAATAGCAATTAATTTTGGCTGTTACATCTTAATGTAAATTGTGAGTAATCTTTTCCTGCATCTGCCTCTTTCAATAGGGTGTTAAATTGCAGTTTAGGTGAGTAATGAATCACAGACTTCTGAGCCCTAAATTGATTTTTACAGCTCTGTTTTCTCGTTAACCCCTGAATATTTACTTTGGTGAAGAACCTGAATGTGCTGGAGTTGCAGGTGGAAAATAAACAGGGCGTGTTTGAAAGAAAAAGAGCAAAATGTGTGAGAATAAGGGCAGAGGGAGGAGAGGGTGACCCTGCTTGGGGACAGGGAGTGTTGGTGGCTGGGCAGCCTCTGCAGCTGAGTCCCAGCTCCACGTGGTGCCTTTTCCTTCCTCCCAGCACAGGCTCTGAGGAAGCTTTTCTTTAGGAGGGGGTTGGAGTTCACTCCAGCCCTTAATTTAGGGCTGAAAGGAGCAGGGGGAGGAGGAGACAGAGCTTCCCTACAATGCTGGCTCTGTGTGTGCCAGGACAGCAGCAGCAGCTCCGGGCTGGAGTGCCCGGAAAAGCCGAGGCTTTCTTCTGCATCATTAACAATTAATTCAGTGTGGCTGCCCCAGAGCCTGGCTGGGGAGGGAGAGAGCAGGGAGGTGATCTGGGATGTGCTGGTGGAATTATCATAAAGCCCCAAATCTACGCTGTGCTGGGGAGCTTCAACGTGTCCAAACTTCTGCTTTTTCTTTGGGAAATCTCCAATTCTGCATTGAAACCAGGAGGAAAAGAATGTTTTTCTTGGAAAACTGACCATCTTCTTCCTTTGTGTTTTCATGCCAGGGGTTTGTGTTCAGCCAGCAGTGAAGGTGTTACCTCTGCTTCCTGTTTCAGTTCATCCATTCTGTAATTTCTAGATAGGACTTTTTTAAAGGATGTCCTTTTGTTGTCCTTCCTCTCTTACAGCTGTAGCAAGATGCATTTTTCAGAGTCAGAAATTGTGTGATCCACATACTGACAGGATTTTATTAACTCTCATACCCTGTGGATATTTAACAATGATTTTTAATTCCTGCTAAGAGCCTAAATCTTACCAAAATGCAGTAATTTCCTCAGCATTTACCTGTGATGGATAAATCAGCAGGGCTGGGCTGTGTAGTTGGGTGTAATTCCATGGTCCCTTTCCCTCTGCTCAGCTCTCACCGTGTTCTCTTGGGATGTCATTGCAGGCAAGCTGAAGGATCTGGGCAATTTGGTGCTGCGCCCCTTTGGCCTGTCAACAGAGAACTTCCAGATCAAACAGGATTCCTCCACTGGCTCCTACTCCATCAATTTTGTTCAAAACCCCAACAACAACAGATAGCGTGGATTCCGTGTGGCGCTGCACATCCCATGGCAGGACCCAGCAAACCAACACCCTCCACCCCCAGGGGAAGAGGAGACTCAGCAAACTCATTTCCCAGCTTGTGAAATTATTTACAATGTGGATGTAAAGCAACTCATTCGACTTCTCATAGTGATAACTGTGTCCAGTGTGTGATTTATTCTTTTTTTTAAATATTTTTTCCCCTTCCCTTGCGGTGTTTGGCCTCTCCAAGAGGCAGTTCCTTGGTTGGGCCACTCAGTGCTGGCAGCACAATGGCAGCAGCAGTTCAGGGGAATCCAAAGGCTGGAACAAAGGCTGGTGGTGTCCTGGGAATGGGGAAATCCAGCAGCAGCACTGCCCCACCCTCAGCTGGGTGGGACTGGCACCCCTGGGCACAGCCCTGGAACCATGGATCTTGTAATAAAGGCTTGGTACTTCTGCTCGGGGTTGTGAGGTTCTTGCCTGGGCTGAGCCCTCCCCAAGGTGGGTTTGTTGTGAAAGGTCCCACAGATAACACCTTGCAGGACATTCATTGGGATTTTTTGGCCCTGCTTGCAGCAGTGTTGTAATTTAACTCCATGCCACCCTTCCAGCAGTTTGTTTACTTGTATGAATTTTTCTGAAGGCAATAATGACATTTGGTGCCTCCCTCTCTATCTACACACCCTGTAAAGGTACCTTCAAATGAAATGTGCTTGTCTGAGGTCCACTGGTGTTGCAGGGATCCACAGGAGTGGATTGCAAAGGGTCTGCACAGTAACTGGACCTTGAGGGCTTGGAAGTGTTTCTAGAATGAGATGATCTCTGAGGTCCCTTCCAGCCCAAACCAGGCTGTGATATATATATATAAATATATGTATATATATATATTTCTATGTTCTGTTGTGGTGGTTCATTCAGGTTTTGGAGAAGGTGCCTTTTGTAATTCCTGCTTTCCTGGGTTTTATCACTGCTGAAGTGTTTACATTGGAGGCAGATTCTGCAGTTGTCTCCATGCAGATTTCAGTACATGATTTAATTAAATAATTAGCAGAGGCTGCCTTGGCTATTGGGTGTCATCTCCAATTCATTTCAGGAAGTCTCTGTGTGGCTGAAATTCAGCAGCTCCAGCCTTTCACTGAAAGGAAAAGCCTTTCCAGGCACGGCAGGTTTGGTGCTTTAATGCCATTTTTGTCTCTGCAGCTGTGCAGGGCTTTTTTGATTGTTAAACTCTGTCCTGCTGCATTTTTAGTTTAGTTTTAGTTTAGAGCTGGGCCAGGGGGGCTGATGAGCTGTGAGCTTCCGCTGCCTGAGCTGAGCTCTGCAGGGAAGGCTCAGTGGCTTGGGGTTAGTAGAAATGTTAATAATCTTCCCTAAAACCTGGAGTGCTGCAGAGCAGGGGTGTCCAGGCTGCTGCAGGGAGCCCTGGGCTGGGCTCAGGGGGCACCTGGGCCTTGTCAGGCCCCAGCACCAGCCCTGCATCACCAGCTGTTTAAAATCTCCACTCACCTGCAACCTCCTGGCACACCCCTGGCATGTACAGAAATGGAACCACTTTAGAACTACTCTGGATGCTTTCCATTTTAAATTTTTAAAAATTCTTTAAAATCTCCTTGCTCTGACCAGTGGGTTTCTGTCCCTGCCCACACTGTGTGCAGTGTCACTCACCCGTGGGTGGCTCTTCTGCCCAGTTACACCAGTGGCCTTCTCCAACCTGCTGCTTCAGGGGTTCAGGGACACGAGTTCTGTTCCTTCCACTCTGTTCCTGCTTCACCTCTTTGAAGGCCTGGGGAGCTGCAAATATTCCTTCTTGGCTGGAGGCTGGGGAACTTCTGGGAAATAAAAGCACAACAAAGCTTTTGAATTTCCTACCTGCTGTGCAAACACATCATCAAATCACTGTGCAACTCCCCTGCAGGATGCCTGATGTGCACCTGTAGTTTTCCAATGAAGGGAAGGGCACGGGAAGCAGGACTGCAGCTGATTAGTGTTTGTAATTTAATTGGATTGTGTGAGAGTCCCTGGGAACTGGGCACACTGGTACTGAGGACTCAAACCTCCAGGTCATCCCTCCCTCCTCAGTGCCACTCTCCAGCTGGACCAGAAACCTCTGGCAGGTGTTACAGCAAGTTCTCCTCTAGGCAAAATTCCAGTTAATTGCCTAAAAGTCCTTTTGCATTGTCCAAATCCTGAACAAGTGCATGTATTTTGCTTTTGATTTTTAAGTGGTTTTTTATGTCCAAACTAGTCCTCAGAGCTGCCACCAGTGGAATAACTGGTGCTTCCTCCTGGTGCCACTGGCCACAGCTCAGGGAGCGCCGGGGAGTTTTGAGTCACACATGTTGGATTTACAACCTCTCATAGGAAAAAACCTTTATGAAACATAATCTTTTAAATATAAGTGCTCTTAAACCCAACAGTTCCTTGCTCAGCTGTTCCAACAGTTACTCACCTTCCTGGTAACCAGCATGTGCCTCTTTTCCAGCTGGAATTGTCCATCCTCAGCTCCCGCCTTTGTTCCTCCTTCCTTTGCCTGCCAAACACAAAACCTTTCAGTACCTGGTCTTTCCCCTGAGGTGTTTGCACAGAAATAAAGGCAATGTTGGTCTTGTCCATGAGCTGGGTTAAATCTCTCCCTCCAAACAACTTTCACCAGGATTTCCATAACACTTGTGGCTCAGACCAGTTTTTTGACACCAGAACTGAGGCTGGGATCTGTCTCTGTTTTATGCAAAGGTTCTCACTCACTCCTCTGTTTGTTCCCTCAGAGCCTTAATCCTTTCAGCTGCAGATGGGCTGAGGTTTAGACTCACAGATTCCCATGATGGTTTGGGCTGGAAGGGACATTAAAGCTCATCCAGTTCCACTCCCTGCCATGGGCAGGGGCACCTTCCAGAGACCACTTTGCTCCAAGCCCCATCCAGCCTGGCCTGGAACAGCTCATTCCAGGTCCTGCCTGTGAGTCCCAGGGCCTGGCCCTCAGAGGAGCTGAACACCTGCAGTTCAGCTTTGGTCTGGTCTGGTCCATCCCACCAAAGATTTGGAGAATTTAACATCTCATAGAAGATAAAAAGAGCAGCTCCCCAGTTCACATCTCCAGCCCCAAGGGAGGCAGCAGCCGGAGGCCACGCTCCAGGGAAAGCTCCGTGGGACTGACACAGGCCCAGCACGGCCGAACCCTCCTGCCCAGCAGGATCCAAAATCCCCCCCAGCTCCTCCCTTGGGATATTCAGGATTTGACAAAGCACCGAGCTTGGAAGCCCAGTCCTTCCCTCCTTGATTAGCACAAAACTTCCTGGGATCTACCTGCCCCTGATTAGCACAGCCCCAGCCAGGGAGAGGGAAGCTGCTGGTCACCAGTTCCTAGGCTTTAATTAGCTGTGTTATTCCCAAGGGATTACTGCTGCAGCCAAAAACCAATTATATCCCAGGGCCTCCTCTCCAGCATGGGCAAAGATGCGCTGGGGCACATTTAATGTGCAGCATTCATACGTTGCTCACTCACAAGCTTTCCCTGTTTGGATGAATCCCAACATTTTCTTGCTCAGCAACTTCATTTTTCCCATCCCAGGCAGGGCTGTGACTGCTGGGGAGTCGCTGCTGGGGGGGCTCTGGGCAGCCCTTGGCACAGGAATCGTGGCACTAAGCCAGAGGCATCCCTGCCTACCCTGACAAAGATTAAAGCCCCTAAATCAACTGAAAATTAAAATAAACCCCTTTTTTCCTGATTCTGCACATTCAGTGGGAACCTCCCAATTGGAAACCATCTGCAGCTGCAGCCTGGAGTCCCCAGAACTGCACATTTCTCACCCGTTGTTCCTCAAGGAGACAATTTACAAATCCTGCATTCCCTAAGTGGATGCAGCAGGATTAGGTTTGTCTTTCCTGGCCTGGCTGGGCCCAGGGCTCTGCTCCTGGCTCCCAGGACTGCCTGTCTGGTGTCCACTGGCTCCAGGAGCAGCTGCTGACCAGGGACTGACCCCCTGGCAGCCAAGGAGCTGGGAAGGACCTGGGAAGGATCCAGGAGGGAGCCGTGCCTGTTCTTCTGGGATAAGCACACACTGCCCAGTGGGTTTTTGTTCCTGTCTCTGGCGAGTGAACTGCAGCAACCCCTCCCTGCAGACACGCCAGGGAACAGGGATGTGAGGAACAGGGATGGCAGGAAGAAGGGGAAATGCTGTTATCTCATCTGGGCGGTGGCTGCTGGAAGAGCTTCCTAAGTGTATTCCTGAGTGGTGCTGGCGAGTGCCCAGCAGGTCCCTGGAGAGGCAGCGGGGCCAGGGCTTTTCTAATTGCATTTGTCCTATTTCCATGAGCTCCTTCGGCTCTGACCCTCCATCGTGGGGCACTTCTCGGTCTGAGGGAGGAAGAATTGCAGTATTTGGGAACTTAGGGAGAGGAGGAGGCCGGGAGCTCCCAGATTTCCTGCATGGCTCCAGCCCTGAGCTGCCCTTGAAGCGACAGCTCTCGCTGTGCCCCAGCACACGTTTGTGTCCCTGCTCCCAGCTGGAATGCAGCTGAGGCCGTGGAACCTGGAGCCAGCCGCAGGTTTTCCAAGCCAAGATGCAGCTGATGGCTCCTGGTCCTGCAGTGTTAATGCAGAGGGGTGTGAAGTCCAGCCCCCCCAGTCCTGCTCTCACAGCTCATGCCCAATGCTGCCTTTTTAAAGGCAACCACAGCCATGTGAGTGAATCACAGAAGCATCATTCCCATCCATCTGAGCAGTGTCAGTATTCCTGGGGTCTTATCCTTAGCATGGTCCAGTATCCATCCCTGAACACTCTGGAGCCCCCAGCCCCTTCCCCTGACAGCTCAGAGCCTTCCGTGTTTGGATGAGCCCTCCAGCAGCAACAGCCTCACTTAATATTTAATGACCAAGACAACCACAGCCAGAAATTCCAGCCCCCAAGCTCTTAAAATGCAGAGCTCAGCTGAAAATTTGGATTTCAAAATTAGAACTACCCCTCCTGGGCTTGGAATATTTACCCCAAATACAGAACACACCAAAAACCTCTGCAGGGCTGTCCAGTCTGCCAAGCACGGAGCACCCACGGCTTGTGCTGCAAACCCAGCAAGGGGGGCAAAACAAAGAGCACAGAGACACTCGAGGGAAAAGCAGGAGCAGAATCATAAAAGCTGGATATGGAATGTGAATAAACCCCACAAACAACAGGAGCCTTTTCCTGGCTCCCTGCTCTGCCTGCGGAACGCGACAGGGAGAACAAATCCCAAAACAGCTGGAGCAAGGACAAGGGAGGAGGGCACAAAACAGGGCAATGAGGGCGAGTTGGTGCCAAGGGCTTGGTTCTGCCCCGGGGGGCTCGGCACGGGCACTGCTCCCCTTGGAGCAGAGGGATGAGCTCCGAGCACCCAACCACACCTCACCTGCCACGGAATCCTCCCAGCCTGGGGCATTCCCAGCTTTCCATAAAGTCCTCAAGCACAGAAGGGCCTCTCCATGCAAACCTGGCAGCCTGGCACGTTCTGTAATGCGGGAGATGAGCCCAGGGAGCGCCGAGGGAACCGGGAGCCCCTCAGGCCCAGCCGCGCCTCAGGCAGGGCCCGGCGGCCTCCCCCAAAATGCTCCAAAATCCCCAGTGTGACAGTGCAAATTCACCACGGCGCTGTCACCGAGCCACCATTCCCTTCAGAAATGTCCCTGCTGGTCTCACCCCGCAAGATCTAAACTCTGATCCCTCACACTTTGGATGGGAATCTCTCCAAACCCTCCGCGCCGGAGCTGCACTTTTGCCCTCATTAAGCGTCGCCCTTTTGATGCTCAGGGGCAGCAGCGAACGCCATTAGAGGGGCCTTGTGTGGGCCTGGCCTCACTTGGGTCACCTTTATCCCTTTGCCAGCCACTGGAGTGAGGATTAATGCACGGAGTAATTGCAGAGCTCTGAAATCTGCCCGGCCAACCTCTCTCGTCCCCACAGCGCTGCTGCCAACTCGGTGTCACAAAGGAAAAGCCATTAGCGAGCAATTACATTTCAGCAGGATTTCCCAGCCTAATGAGGATCGCCAATTCAAGAGCAACTGCTGCAAGGCTGAAGGAATAATGACGGAAAGGGGATGGGAGTTTCTGTAATCCCAACAGAATGAGAAACAACCATGAAGGAAAAGCAAACCATCTGCTGGAGCTGTGCTCGGGCCACAGCCGGATGTGGGTGTTTGTCACAGCGCTCCCAAAGCATCCCATTTCAGCATTTCACAGTTAATTCAGTTTTGGGGGAAAACTCCTCATTATCGACAACAGGTCACTGCAACAACTCCTTCCCAGCAGGGTCAGTACCTCTGGGTGACCCACCAGCTCCTGCCATAAAAACACTCCTGTGCCATAAAACCACCAGTGCTTCCTGGAAATCAGAACTTCCTAGAAATCAAGTTTACTCAAGCAGCTTATTTTTTGTTTAGCCCAGGAGCTCAACTCAGCTTAGGAAATCTTTACAGTAACAAAAATGCAAGTTGAAAAAAATGTGTATAAATGCGGCCTTCTATTTGATAGTAAAGTGCAGTTCCAGAGTCTGCCATTCCACAGAACCATGGAATCTCATCAATGGAATCATTAAGTTTGAAAAAGTCCTTTAAGATCACAAGTCCAGCTATCAACCCCATACCAGCAGGTATTTTGGAGAAATACTTGCTGGCATGGGCCTGCTTTGAGCGCAGTGGGACGGAGCTCTGGAACAGGAGTTACCTCTCCAGCACCATCTGATCCCTGCTCCAGGGCAAGGAAACACAGCTCAGGATGAGGCAATTCCTCCCTAGATGGAGAAATTCCCTCTTACACTTACCTGTGAGAGCAAGACTTGTCTGAAACTGTGAGAACTCCATAAAAACCAGCCCAAGGACCGCATGTGTCAGGGCAGGAGCCCCTTCCCATGGCATCCCCTCCTCCTCCTGGGACTGTGGCAGAGCCACCAGAGCTCCCTTGGATCTGTCTCTACCCCACCACCCTTTCTTGCTAATTAGAATTTTCCCTACTGCTTGTGGGAAGCATCCAACTGGCTGAGCATGGCTTGGGATCTTTCAGCCACTGTGAAAGGTGAGGTTAGGTAGAGACTTGTCCACATGGTGGAATTCCAGCAGTGGACCAGCAACCTCAGTTTAATCTTTGTTTAATCCAGAAAAACCACTTTTGACATAAATCAAAGGCTTTGGGGCCAAGGACTAACATAGCAAGAAAGTTAAAGACATCAAAACATTATTTCCCTTTAAAAGAGCACTGAAAAAAATCAAGGCTTTATTTGAATAAATGTTACACAACATTCTTTATCATTTTTACTTCTCAGCAAACCTTAAAGGGTGAATTAGATTTTCCTCATTCAAGTCTACAAAATGAAAGAGGCATAGTGACCATTCAATATACAGACAAGAAGGTAGCACGGAGCAAAGCTTAAATATTAAGCAACTAAAGCAAAAAAGTGAAAAGCAATACATTACTGTCACTCTCTCTCATTAGAATATCCCTGACAATTTCATTTCCAAATGAAAATGTGGTTTCCAACGCAATGCTGGGAAAAGCAAGGCAGACATGAGCTCCCTTGGATGCTATTTGCTCTATACCCATATTCTCCAGTGCACACCTGCATCCCTTGGGTTAATCCCTCCTGGTTCAGCTGCTGTGCTCAGGGAGGGGAGAGGAGGGGAGGGAAGGAGAGCCCTGGGAGATCCGGGGGCACAGCCAGGCACTACCGGCTTCCAAAACAACAGCAGGCACTCCTCAATCCCATGTGCAACAACCCTGCCACCACAGTCCCGGGCCTTTTTCCTGAGCAGAAACTGGTTTGTGCCATGTGGTTTGGTGGCTTTTCTGTTTGGTTTTTGGGGGGGTGGGGGAAAATGTACCTGACTAGGCCAAGCCCCCATCCATTGTCAATCCAAGCGGAGGTGAAAGGCTGGCACAGACTCAGCACCAAAGTCACCCCTTTCCTCATTCACGTGTCTCAGTCTTTCAGTTCTAGTCACGTCTCAGGCCTTGAGCAGGACCAGACTGCTGGGCCTCTTCCACTGGTGAAAAGCAAAAGCACTGTAGAACAAATATTCATCCAAATTTTAAAAAAAAGGTTGTCGTTGATGATGAAATCGTTATGGCAAACGGTACAATTTGAACGCTCTGCACAGCATTGTACAGCCTGTTTTTAAAAAGTAGGTAGTGACTATTCAATTTCTGCATTTATAAATAAAGAATTTAGCTCTGAAAAGCAGACACTGAACCAGCACAAAGCATGAGCTGCCACACACTCGGTGTGTGAATCCCTGATGGGCCTGGCTGGGGTCTGGGGGCCTGTCCCAGCCTCTCAATTCCCCCTCTCCGATTGTTTAACAAGTATAAACCTGTTGCCAATGATAGAGTTGTCCTAACTTCAAATTCCATGTGGTTCATTCAGGCTCCAGACACGAAGAAATTGTCTTTGTGCTGACCCAGAGGCCCCTTGGAAAAGTCCCTCTGGTTTTAAAGACATCCAGACAAAGACATTCTATTTTCTCCAATTGAATCAGGATATCAGTAAGGAGGAAAAGAGTTTCCTACAAGTCTTTTCATCTCTATAGAAACAGAAATTTGACTTTTAGTAGATTATGTGCACATTTTCATCTCTTCAAAACAAATATTTATTTTCCCGGGTTACACAATAAATCCCCTGCTAAGAACTTTAAAGAAATGGTTCTGCTGAGACAGTGTGCACACAATGGAAATAATTAGTGACAAATAAATTAATATTTAATAACTCAAGATTTCAGCAGCGTGTCCAGCATTCCCAAGCTCCACTGAAGTCAGTCTAACCCAAGACCTTTGTGGGAGGGGAATAAAATGGATAAAACCCAGTGGGTTTCTTTTTTTTTGATTTACAGCTTTTCAAAGAAGTCAACGCAACTCAGATCAACAACCATCAGAAACTCTAATAAAACCTTTGCTCTCTACTAGTTACCTATCTGAAAAGTATTTATGTCAAAAGGAAAAAATAACCTATGATTTGAAATAGAAATGTCATCCCATTGAATCACTCTCCATCCATGATTCCCATCCTGTTCTAGGATTATAAGCAAAATGCTGCTCTCTGCCTCGTAGCCCCTCTCAAGGTTATTCCACAACCCTCAATTCCCTAAGTGTTACAACAGCATAAATAAAATGCAACCATATTCACACAGAAGGAGCTTTCCCATAAAACAGAGATCCATGGAGTTTGTGGTCACTGTCCTTTCCATCACCTCTATGGGAAACGTTGGTCTCAAATAGCAGGACTGTTCATATTTCACAATACAACTGGGTTCGGACATGCTTTGATCACAGATCACAGCTCTGCTAACACCTGCACTAAATACTAACTAAGCCTCAGAGAATGGAAAATTGCAATGCTAAAGTCAAGAATTAAAAGAAAAGTTCAAAAAGTTACAGTCAACTTCCCAGGCAAATTGGCTCCGTCACTGGCACCTCTCAAAACATACAAACGTGACTGTCACATTACAAAAACCCCAGTTATCTGCAGTGAGTCTTCATCCTAACAATTCAAGTGGTTCCTTGCATGTAAGTGTCATAGAGTCTTTCAGAATTTCATGCGTCATTTATTGCAAAAAAGTTTTATAAAATATTTCCTAACATCTTTTTAAATTTTAAGGAAAATGTACATTAGGTACAGGTGCCCTAACGGTGCGAGGGGGAGCTTTAACATCTTTTACCCCCTTTCCCCTTCAAAAAAATGTTTACTACTTGGTGAAGATTTCAGAGGAAAAATAGGACAAGTCAGTCTCAGATTTCTCTCAGTCCTGATGAGCTGGTGCTCTTCGTGGCAGTGTAGTGAGGTTCCATAAAAACAGCAGGTCATTAGTGTCTCTGAGCTGAAAAGGGGAGAGAAAGGGAACATGGTTAAATGTCTTCCAGTACATATTGCAAAAGTAGGTAAAGCAAAAGCTGAGGTGGCCAGAAGAGTTACTGGCTCACCTGCTTTGTGCATCTTTGCAGAAGACAAAAAATAGATTGACATTATCACAAGACAGACATAAGGGAGCAAACTCCTCCGAGGGCTGGGCTTTGAGGAGGAGCCACCGAACCAATCTGTTACATCTCACCCCATTTCAGCATCCAGAGAGAATTCCAACTGTAAAGACATTTAAAGGCAGCTCAGGAAGCAGGGAGATTAATTCACAAAATCTATACATTGATGGCAGTTCACCACACAAAGCTAAATCTGACCCTGCAGTGCCCTTCCACACACGAGAGCCGAGTGCCTGAGGGAGCACTGAGCTATAAACCTGCTAACACTGCTCCTTTCCCATGGCACCTTGTGTTTTCCCATTTGCTCCAGAGAATGGGAATAAATTATAAAAAAGCAGACAGGAACAGCCCAAGTACTGAGCCCTGCACGAACCATCACCACTCAGCCACCAGTTTGTACTGGGAGGGAAGAGAAAGGTTGCCCAGAGCAGCTGTGGCTGCCCCTGGATCCCTGGAGCCAAGGCCAGACTGGATGGGGCTTGGAGCAGCCTGGGGCAGTGGAAGGTGTCCCTGCCCATGGCAGGGGTGGCACTGGATGAGCTTTAAGGTCCCTCCCAACCCAACCTAGTCTGGGATTCTGGGATTCTATGGAGGTTGTGCTCCTCAGATACAGTGAATGAAAACCTGACTGCCTGTGTCAGCTCAGTGTCTGTCACTGAATTCCCCAACCCTTCTGAGGGCAGCCCATTGCCTGTTTATCAGTCACTCCATGGGGTCACTCACTCCCTGTGGGATCCGTGGATCACTCACTCCCTGTGGGATCTGTGGTTTGTGGGGCAGTGACAGCTCAGCCTGGCTGAGGGCACGGCTCTCCCAGGATCTCCAGTGAGCTCACAGCAGGCTGGACTCTGCTTTGAAGCAGCTTCATTCAACTGCTGGAGGCAAAATCACACAGAATGCCAAGATCACACAGATCCCAGATTGGGAAAGCCCTCCCAGACCANTCCCTATGGAGCCATCCTAAGAACTACCCCAGAACAAGATAAAAATGTGTGTCAGGACAGGCACTGCCACGACTCAGGCCTTTCCCTGCCTGTCCCACTGAACTCAGCTCACACGGCCTTTTCCTGGCAGCCAGCACTGCCACGGGGATTCTGATTTTTCCCTGTGAACGTTTTCCCAATCCCTGTACTCACTGCTGTCCACAGAGAAGCGCTGCCTTTGAAAGTGCTGGCTTTTATCTCCAAAGGAAAAGCAGAAGGACACCAGGCAGCCATGGAGGGGGAGAAAAGGCACCCCAGAAGGACAAGAGAAGCAAAAATAGCAGCTCATCCCATCAGGGATTAAACCTCAAGGCCACGAGCCCAAATTTAAATAGTTACAGTAACATTTATGCACCTTCCTGGGGGATAACGCTGTGTCTGTGCAAAACTAGGGAACAGAAGGCACAAAACTCGAGTTTTCCTGCTACAGATTCCATTTGTAGCCAGTGGAGAAGAGGGAAACCAGGCTGCTCTTCCAGATAATGAACTACTAAAAGCAAGAACTGTTTCCTTCTTTACAGTCCCAGACAACCTCCAGCAGCAGGGCCTCAGCCACCAGGAAAACAAAGAGCAGCAACACATTCTCCCCTTTATGTGCCTAATTCCCTGAAATACATGACACAGTATCAAGAATTCCTAGAACGTGGCCAAACCCAGTCCTTTTCATATAAATGTATCAGAAGAGATTATTCCTAAATCCCCCAACACCTGAAATATCTCAAGGAAAGACTTCCTTTTTCATTAACTAAACTTCTAACTAAACTAACTAAAATTCTTTGAAAAATCCAGTTTTTGTGGCTTTAGTTCCTTTTCACCAGAGCTACTAATTACCCACACTGGCACCACATGCTTTAAAATCCTGAAGCACTGCAGAGGTGCAATTAAACCCCAGCGTTTCCTAAAGCCAAACAAAAATCCTACACATTACTAAATAAAAAATGATGCTAAATTAGCATTTAAGCAAATATTTGCTTGGAATTGTATCTGCTTATTTTACTGACAAAGCAAGTTCCATCTCCCCCTTCGTGCACCTGTTTAAGGAAGGCAAGGACAGTTCTGCCACCTGAATTTGCTGTGATTGTTCCAGGACCTCAGTGCTGGAACTCTCCTCCCAAAGCACAGGTTCCCAGCACATGGCTGGCATGTAGGAGAACATCCCTTATTCATATTGCATATCTGACATCCAAAACGTCTGTAAGCAAACACGAAAACTGACCTAGATCTGTTTTTTTTTCTAAAGAACAACCTGATTTGAAGCTGCTGTTACATAAACTGCATCAGCCAAGCAGGAGGCTGCCCAGAGGGGCAGTGCAGGTTCCCTCAGACCAAACTTGCATTGCTTCAAGTGTGATTCCTGCAGGATGTGACCGGGATACAGAGGGCAGAATTCTCCATTACAGATATATTTCTACAAAGATTCTGTTTTTCCAAAATCAGCTCTGCTAATGACAAAGTGACAGGACAGATCCATCATCTGTTCTCTGCATTCCCGGCTGCACTGAGCCCATTCCTGGCAGAGCTCAGCCTGCTCCATTGTTTTTCAAGCTCTGCTGTTACACAAACAGCACCCAGGGTTTCACTAGCACAAATGCAATCAATATTCCAGTGCTTGACTTCAACTCCCTGTCTCATTTCCAGTGTTATTTCCTGTCCTAGCTGCAACTCCACAGAACCGTGTGTCCCCTGTGCCTCTGCCCCATCCCACAGGGACTGACACACCTGGAATATCCTCGGGTCCCACAGCCCTCTCCTCCTCCTCTGCACTCAGAATGGAATCACTGCTACAGAAACTGAATTACAGCTGTTCAAAATGTGCCTGCTCCTGATTTGGGAAGTAACTTGTCAAACGCAGCCCAAATGTTCTCCCCAGATCCACTTCTTCACACACTGAATGAGCAAAGCCTGGACTCAATCTCGCTCCAGGGGATCCTGATTTGTTCCCTGAGCCAACTCCTACCCGCAGGCTGCTGTTAAGTTCTCCCCTCAGGCCATGGGCAGGCAGCAAGAGGAGATCAAAGATGCCACATCCCATGGCACAAGCACAGGGAGTCCCCTTTTCCAGGTTATTCCACACTTTTTTTTCCTTTTGCTGCCATGTCTCTCCCTCTTGGACGTGCAAGGTGCTCGGGTTTTCTGAAGTCCAAAAGTCCTGGTATCTTACCAACATCCCCTTTGCAGCTCCTGCTGTTCCCACCTCCTGCCAGGAACACCAACTGCTTTTCCTGGAGAAAACACAGAGCTGTGCACCCGAGTTCCCCTCAGTGGCTGGTGCCTGGCAGCCTTTGGAGTTCTCCCAAACTGCCCCATCTGGGAGCAACAGCAAAGCCACACAGGGAAAAAACAGGATGGCAAACCAGGCACCAACTCGCTGGCACCACAGCCCTGCCTGGGAACTGCTGCTCTGCCTTGTGCTCACACAGGGCACTTGTGTCACCGTGAAATTTAAGAAAAAAAAACGTAATTTAAAGGACAGTCTGGATTGTATCCACGTCCCAGGTAAAACAGAAGATTGAAATGTACAAGTAAATCATAGGGAATCATAACCTGCTCTGAGGATCCAACAATTAAATCCCAATAATCAGAGATATTTCTGACTTGGGGAGGAATTGCTGCTGTTTGGTAAAACCCATCCAAATGACCACAAACACTTCTTACCACTGAGGTCAGAAATAGATGGGGTCAGACTAGACCAGGGGCCTGAAAATGCCAGGAAGGTGAGCAGGGAAGAGAAGGAAAAAGCCACTTTACAAGGGAATCTTATTCACCTCAACAGCCACACTATGAACATGCTGCCAGGGGGGCCCGGGGAGGGAATTATTTAAACTAAAATCCAAAGGTGTCCCAGAGAGCAGCAGCTGGAGGGGGTTAAATCTTGACTGGGAACTGCCATGGCCACTGTAAGGACAGGGATCCCAACAGAGGTTCTTTCCAGTGGGGATTAAGGATAATTTGAAGCTGGATACTCCCATCCCCACCTCCCAAGCCTGGTCTAATGGCTCCTCAGCCAGCTGGCAGCTACACGAGTTTTCTGTGTTAAATGTGGGTGATCCCTGGTCGCTCCATGGTCAGAAGTTTTGTCAGTTATGGAAGAATTCCCCTTTTAAACACTCCTGGTCATGGTACCCAATGGATTGTGCCACCACCCACTGCCATCCATCCCTGCAGGCTCGAGCTCAGGGCACTCCCTCCCAGCTCAGTCTTCACCCACAGACCAGAGAGGGATCCTGGATTTGCTGTTCCTGCAGGCATTTACTGCAGGAACACAGTTACAAAGCAAAAGAGGGACTGAAACAGCCTTTCCCTGATTATCAGGCTGCTCCTTTCCACTGCTCCTCAGCCAGGAAAGCAGCTCTGTTCTCTCACTGGACTTCACAGAACAGGCAGAAGGACAGATGAGGATGCTGAGAATGAGCTACTAACATTTATTTTCCACAAGTCACGTTCCTATTCTACTCTGACATTTTTAGCAGGGATGGAAGAAAATCAGTATCAGGAGAGGTAAATAGAACCAGGCCTAAGACTAGCAATGCAAAAAGCAACTCTTACCCTTCCTCACTTGTGCTACTCTTAATCCTGATCACAGTTAGAAACTATGTTAAAGAAACCCAAAGGTATTTTACAACATGCTGAAAAAACCAGTCTTTTCAGCCTTGCACAGACCTAAATCCCCCCCACAAACCCCAGCCCAGGGTAGTTCTGTAGGTTCCAAACTAAACACAGCAGGGTCTGAAAGAGACACCAAATCATCAGAGATGATTATCTCGCTGCAGTGCTGACATGAAGTTACAACTCTAATTAGAGATGAAACAAATACTTGTTCAATGTCCTGCAGGATTCCAGAGACACACAAGCATCTCCCATTGCTCCAGCTCGGTTCCTGAAGTCTCACACCTTCAAACATCTCCAGGAAAAGAAATGTAAGTTTTGGAATAACTGCTCTCTCTCCCAGGGCAATTTAACTGAAGCTGAAGATCTTCAGAGGAGCAGAACACCTGTACTGGAAACTCCTCATGCCCTGTCCCATCCTCCCCTAAACTGACAGGCCACAAATATCCAACAACCACACCGAGGAACTTCATCACCTCAGAAAGGCATCATCCACAATTTATCCCATGAAACTGATGGAAAAACCAGTCACTCTCTACTGCTGTTTGCCTTCTGAAGGCAGTCACAGAGGATTTCGGTTGGAAAAGACCTCCAAGATCACCAAGTCCAAGCTGTGCCCCATCCCCACCTTGTCCCCAGCCCGGAGCTCTGAGTGCCACCTCCAGGAATTCCTTGGGCACCTCCAGGGATGGGCACTTCAAACCTCCCTGGGCCGTTCCAAGGCCTGACCTCTCTTTCCATGGAAAAATTCCTCCTGACGTCCAACCTGACCTTCCCCTGGCCCAGCCTGAGGCCGTCTGCAGAGGGCCCACCCCTGCACGGGGATGCTCCTGGTGGAGCAATGGGTAAATCATGGATAAACCATGGCAAGTGCCACTGCCTGGGGCTGTGCCAGCTGCAGCACCAGGCACTGCTGGGCACCACAGGCACAGCAAAGCGGGGCTCTGCAGCTCAGCTAAAGCAGCCCCAAGTCCTGGCCCAGCCTCCAGGGCTCTCCTCCCCCTGAGCCTGCCTGCACCAGGCTCTGCACCAGCCCAGCCCAGCCCTGCAAACCCGGCTGCATCCCCAGGAGCAGCTCCTTTCCAGTTAAAGGAAAAGCAGGGATGAGTATGAGGAGGAGATTTCCAACTTACTGTAACATGGTGTCATAAAAAACTAATTTAACAAAACAATTACTTGTTTGGAGCCCTGCTCAGTCTGCAGATACAGCACATTCACTATGAAACTGAGGAAAGACTTAACACCCATCAGCTACAAATCAAAAATTACTTTAAACACCTTTCATAAACAGCTTTTGAACATAAATCCACCCAAAGCAAGCCCTCCCATACCTGCTGCTCCCCCAGTGATCACCTGAGCAAACTCTGCTGTGAAAGCTGCAGTGCTATTCTAGTTTTATATAAATTAAGAGAACAAAGCTTCCAGGTCTTCTAAAGAAAAAATAACAATGTCAATATTGATTTTGCCACTACTTGGCTTAGAACAACTAACTTCAAACCAGTTCACTTGAGCTTCTAGACCTCAAGGAAGTGGTGTAGACATCTGACCCACCTCACGTGGGTTCCTGACTCCAAAAAGCAGTTTGCTTCAATAACAAAATACAGCTTATTTACTTAAAGAAACTGTTTCTGTTTGCAGGAGAGAATACAGAGAAGTGAAACAGATTTTTTTTTTTCCAATTTTTACTTTTTCTTAAATGAAATTTATTGTGTGTTTATCACATTCAAAAAGCATTGACCAGTGGGGCTTTTTGGGAACTGTTAGAATGCCAAGGTAAAGCTGGTATGTTTGGAAGCTTAATTAGCAATTAATGACTGTCAGCTTGAGGAAAATTTGAACAGCCGTGTGTTTGACACTTTAGACTTCCAATAGTTCTGTGGGCACGACAGAACAATTTTAAAAGGTAAAAAGAAACTGAATGCTTTGGCAAGACCAGACAGTATCATGAACTTACGAAATTAAATCTTAAAATAAAAATATTTTCAGGGTTTGATGATTAAATCCTTGCCCCCATTTTCATGTCTGTTTAATTTCAGTCTGAGCTTAAATTTTTCCATCCATCACAATTGCCTTCGTGGGCAACCCTGGAAAAACCAGGATGAAAACTGCTTTGGGATGAGCACCAGGAGACTCCTCACAAGGCATTGCAAGGCTGAAGCAGGAATGGTTGGAGGACACAGGAATTCACATGGTCAGGTAAGGACCAAAACTCACAGGAAAAAAAAAAAGTCAAGTGCATTGCATGAAAATGCCTCAATATTGAGCAAAAACCATGCAAGAAAAGCTGGAGTGGCAGTGGAGAGTGGCTCTGAGTGGCTCTGAGATGGAAACTGAAAACATTCCCCACTGTACAAGTGACATTATCCACAGTCTCTACTCAGATATATGGCCCAAAAGCTAATTAAGGGAGAAATTTAATCAACTTTCCAGAAAGCCCTCTACAGAGCTGGTTCTGAAACAAAAGGGAGAGGTAATTAATAATCTCCAAATTAAGACTGAAGTATACCAATAGTATTTACATCAAGCACTTAATCTTTAAGAATGCATGAAAAAGGACAATTTACTTTTTAAGGGTGTCCTCTAAATCCGGCATACAGATAAAATACTCTGACATCCTGGATTTGTTTCAAAGCTTTTTGAGAAACACACACAAATAATTCAGATTTAGTCAATTTTATTTACAGTTTGTTTTTTTTACATTTCAGAGCATTACACAATTACATATTCTCATTTTTCTGACCTGCAAACAGATACCTTAAACGGAAATATTTAAAAA
>VYXC01000940.1:87473-100338 GCA_013397175.1 Platysteira castanea
AAAAAAAAAAAGAAGTTAGATACATCCAAAATGCAACAATTACACATCTGACAATTCACAAAGTGTAATTTACTAGGACGTATCCTAAGAATTTAGGAACAACCAGTCAGGAGAAAATCTGACCAATTTCAGCAATTGATTATTTACACATTCAAAACAAAGCCTCTCTTAAGCTAAACCTCCAGGCAAATGGCCTGAAAGATTTCTTCAGGAAGAAAGACCAGAATGATTCACACCTATGCAGCATTAACAGCCCTTGATCCCAAACACTGAGGCCTCCTCAGCTTTGTCTTAGAGCTACAGGCATCCCTCGACTTCTCCGACCCTGAAGTGATTTAGTTGTGCCCCCATGTGCATAGAAAGGTTGAGTGTTTAAGTGGTCACTACGATAAAACCCCATTTAATCTGGTCTTTAAGTCACTAAAGTTCTTCTTCCTTACAACTCTGAGCACGTCTCCAATGCCATTTAAACCAGGCCCACTCGGGAGTCTGAACCCACTGGGCCCGGCCAGACTAAATCCATTAGAGACTGGTTAAAAAGAATCTTTAAAGACCATTTAGACAAGGCTTACATTTCTACACTTCCCTGATGGGCCACCTAATAAAACAAAAAAAGTCACAGCTACTAATTTCATCCCTCGTGTCAACCCTTGGCCACACAGAACTAGTTATATACTGGGTAGAAACTACTAAAAAATTCCCTGCAAATCAGCTGCCTTCCAGCTGAGGCTATGGCTCCTATGCATCGGGTGGTTGAGGAGGTTTGGTTTGTTTGTTTTTTTCTTTCTCTTAAAAAAAAATTCTCACTTGGAAAACACCGAAGTCCTCACTTTGAGGCTAATTTGGATTGCATGTTCAATTGGATTTAACCGTCAAGAACCGCTACGCACGGCACGAGTCTCGTATAAAAAGAGCAGTCAACCGAGTGCAACTTCTGACTTTGCCACGTCCTTCCTGGGAGTTCTCTCTAACCTGGCTACGGATTTGGTGGAGCCTCCAGGTTTCTTGCCTACCTTACTCTCCACGTTCACGTCTCAAACTGCGTCAGCAGGGCCCGCACCTCGGGCGTGAGCTGCTTGGCAGCCTTGGCTGCCTCAGTGACGGCCTTGCGGTACAGACCCTTTCTCTTCTTATTAAAGCGCAACTGGAAGCTTTCTAAAAAAGGGGAGAGCTGTGCAAGAGCAAGGAAAGACGTGGTGGTGGAGCCAAACCATGAGATACGAGCCTCCTGGCGCACCAGCAGCCCGGTATCCTTGCGGCTCACAGTTATGGTAAGGATACGGGCCGGCCACCAAGGGAAGCCATAAATCTTGGCCCAAACAATGTCCCCTACACATACGGTCCTGCCATCTGGTGTGACACATTTAGAGACGTTTTTGGAAAAGACTTCTGTTTTCAAGGAATTACTGAGCTTTTTCTCTTCCTTCGAAGAGGAGGAGGAGGAGGAGGAGGAGGAGGAGGAGGAAGGTGCATGCATGCTGCCTGGAGGAAAATCAAAGCTTTCAGTAGAGCTACACTCAGAGTTGGTGGATTTCAAATCATCTGTGCTATCACTACTACAAACTGATGCACTGGAAGAGTCAGATTTCTTTTGATTAAGGGTCATGTAAACCGTTATATTGCTTTTGCTGCCTCTCTTGCCCAGTGTCTGCTGTTCATCCTGATCAACAGTTACATGCACTTCACTCGTGTCCTGAACCTCACTGCTGGCCTCTTCGGGGCCTTCTGAGGGGCTCTGGGTTTCTGAAGGGGCCTCACCTGCTGAGCGGGTGGAGGAGCAGCGAGACTGGGGCTTAGTTGCCATCTTGCCACTCCGTATTTTCTCAAGTCCTGTCTTGAGGGAAGAGTCATTCTCTTCGTTGCGATACCGCTGGGGCTTTAGACGCAATCGGGGCGGGAGGGACCCTGAGCTGGTGTTCTGAAGACGCCGCGTGAAGTGGACCTTTGAATGTGCATTTTTGGAAGAGGAGGTTGCACTCTGCTTCTTTTGTGCCTTTTCTTTGGCCATTTTCAAGACTTCCCGAGCTTTTGCATGATCCATGTTTTTGCTCTGGAGAACTTTTTTTGTGTTTAACTGCGCTTTTGAAGTATTTGCTTGTGCGGAAACTTTAACTACTCTGCTTCTGCTGTGGGCAATATTTGAAACCTTGACCACAGCGTTCCTTTTCTGGCTTTCGTTTTGGCTTTTTCCATCCACCTTATGGTCAGTCTTAAGTTTTTTATTCACAGTAGCCACGCTCTCGTTTCTTCGCTTTTTACTATCCTCGTATTTGGAAGAGTCACTTGCATTGCCACCTTTTTTGATCTCCTTTTTCTCTGCCACCACGCTGTTTTTGCACTTGTCACACAGCACCTGCCGGGGCCGTAGTTTGATGGCGTTCATGATCGAAGTGGGTTCCTCCCTGTACATTTTCCTCTTGGGCCGCTTGATTTTCCGGGGTGGAGGCTGAGGTATTGACTGGTTATAGGTGTCCCTGATAAACAAAGGAGGAGGGTATGGCGCTCCCTCGTGAAAGAGAGGAGGTGGTTTAGAAGTCCAAAGGCTTTTAGCTATGCTGGGCTCTGATGGCTGCGTGAGGGAGGAGTCATCAGGGACTGCAGCATCGGCCTCACACTTCACCTGCGCCTCCTCTTGGAATGGTTTGCTTTGGAGCTGCATGGCTTCAGGTTTGTCCTTGTACTCCCTTTTAGGAAATATGGTCACAGGGATTCCATGGGGGCCAAACCTTAAAGAGAGAAGAAAAAAAAATTCAGTGTTTTGAGGGAATTTTTGCTGCGTTTATGACAAAGCATTCGAAAACCTGTCTGCATTAGGCAGCCAGCATTTGAAAAGCACGAAGCCCAGGGAAATTAAAGCTTCACATCCAGCCTTATGGGAAGCTTTGAAAATGCGAGACACTAAAATGAAGTCAGTAGAGAACAAAAAATACACAACTTCACTTATATTATCAGTTTCCCTCGTATGAACAAGATGCCCTGAAAATGTAAGAAAAATATCCCCGAGACAGCAGCAAAAGAATTAACTTTACGCTTCTAGAAAATGCTTATAAACATACAAACTCACCCCAACAGCTCCCAATCTACCCGAGCTCATTTTCCATACTAAGTCAACTTTATGAAAAGGCATCTTCAGGAACTTTTTTCCCATTTTTAGCACAGCAGAAACAGATGAATGTTCCAGATTTAACAGAGACAAATCTGGGCTGCCTAAATCCTTGCATTGAACAGGAAGTGCCCCCACTCTCCATCCACAAAAGCTCAGCACCTGATGCATTACAGCCCAAAACTGCCCAGTCTGAACTTCTCCCAGCAAAACTCCCCTTATTTCAACTCAGTACAAACCATTCCCCCCATTTCACGAGCAAACAAGATCTTAAACCTTTCACTCCTTTTCTCCAGACTGGGTTGCTCTAGATCAGGACAAGGGAGTAACTCCCAGGACCTGTCCTCAGGTTTGTGTTGCACTGTGGCTGCTCAACAGCAACATCCCCTCAGCTGGCTGAAGTTTATTTGTTATTTTTTTGTACAAGTTGCCTTTGTTTCCTCAAAACTGGATTTGAAAAAAAGCCATCATACGTGTCAGAAGGTTCTTTAGTGTCCCCAACAAAAGCCATCACTTGTTTGCCCTTTTGCTTATCACAAGCCTCTTTCTACATCTGGAGTTGTAATTGAAGCAAACAACCCACCCATGATTAAATTATCCACCCAGTTTGCATTTCAGCAGCTCGTACAGACACTTTTCCAGCCTATAGTCTGGCATTAAACCACAAGGGACTTGCTCATAACTAAGTTTTAAATTCTCTAAAGTCCCACAAGTCCATCAAGGGTAAAGAAGTTGCTTTTCCACAAATACTTCTCCTTCCACAAAGGATTGTGAGCAAGTCACTCAGTTCCAAGTAGGGCTTTAAAAGAAACTATCAGCTGACAATAATTAAACCAGCAATATTTTCAGTGTTACTTGCACCAAGACCTTCAGCTTCTAAGGGAAAACAAAATCCAGATCCTATCTTTCATCACCTGATAAAGATTAGAGGATTTGGGAAAAAGTTAATCTATGCTAAGAGCTGAAAACAAGACAGGGCAAGATCTCTGCCGTGCAAATTCCAATCCCAAAGAGCACAACAGCAGAGCTAGACAGGAGTGGGACATCAAATGGGCAAAGCCCACACAAAAAAACATCCCTTACATCCCTCCCAGCACCCCAGGAACTGCATTTCCAGCCCCTCACAGGCCATCCCCAGAGGCCAGAGCCAAGCCCTTCTCCCAGAGGGCATTTATGTGACTCTGGGTCAGGAAATGAAGCATAATTAGCTGTCACTAGGAGGAGGGGGATGACGAGGACTGCAAGGGTTTCCAGAAGGATCCCATTCAAGCATTTCATCCCTTTCCAGGTTTGCATGCTATTGCCTCACCAGCAAAGCGTGCACCATCTGCACTCCAAAGGCACAAAGAAGCTGATGGAAAGCTCAGCACCTGCCTGACACAGGAAATCAAAGATTCACTCTGCACCTTCCACTCTCCTTTCCTTCAAGCACAAAGCACAGGCCAGAACTGAAGAACAGGAAGCCACAAAGAATTTTTATCCAGGATGCAAACCTGCTTTAGAAAGACACAAAACCAATCCAGAGTGAACCCCTGAAGCCAGAGAATCCCTCACCAAAGGTGCTGCTCTAAAAATGAACCAGAATCTCCCACCCCTGGCCACTACAAATTAATGAACTGGGGAAGTAGAGAACATTCATGGATATTGTGCCAGTTATGCACAGCACTATTCCTACAAATGATGTGTTAATTCAAAACATACAATTAGACAAGACAATCCACCTGCAGGATAAATTCTATTTGGTGAGCCAAGAGACTGAACATTAATTCCAACAGCTCAGTGTATTCTATCTCTCTCGGCCTCACCCAACAGCAGACTGTGTCTATAACCAGTTTTTGATTATCTGTTTCCTCCCTGGCTAATCAAGTTCTCCAGCAACTTGGAAGAATGATATAAAAATGAAGAAGACAAAACAATGGCAGAAAAACTTGCAAACAAAACAGTAAAGGAAATAGGAGAGAATAAAGACAGAACAAAGTAAGAAAAGAGGGATTTGTTTTTCCTAAGAGAAGCAGCAGAATTAAGAGGCAATCTTAAACCTCTTCAGGACAAGGCATGACACAGCACCTAATCAGTTCTGCAGCAAGCACAAGTATTAATTGCATGTACCAGAATTTCAAGCCCTATTTTCACACACCTGGTTGGTGGACCTTGACGATCAATACTTCTCACACAACCACAGTAATTTTTGTCACACCAACTGCAAGGCTGAACTAGTTAGTTGTGTTAGTAGTTAGACAGAAAAGCTGCAAAAGCATTTGGTTCATCTGCCACAGAGATGCAGGAGGACTAAAAGGCATCTTACAGAAAATAAAATTTTAAAAATCTACGGCACAGAGCTCAGTTGTATCATGACATTTACTGATTCCCCAGTCAGTCAGCTCTGAAGAGAAACCATTTCAGTTACCCCACAGTGAGACTCCCAACAGATTCCTTTTGTCACATGTCGCAGGTTTAAGTTCTACAAGGAACTGCCTTTATTCCAACAGCAAAATAGATTTTTTAATATCTTTGATCCCAAGTATCAGCTGACCCCACAAGATTTCAAGAACAGGTTTTTCTGGATGAAAGCAAAGATATACTGCAGTTACTGTTTGCTTAAAATAAGAATCCCCTGGTGCCCAAGTTCAGGTGCTCCTTGCCCAGCCCACTCCTGACTCGCCTACCTGAGACCATCACACTCCAAGGAACAGAAGGATTCACTGACAGGGGATCTAAAAGTGAAGCATTAGAAAAACCAAACTCAGAAATAGGTATTTCACCCTCAGTCCAAGGCAGTTCTGGGAAGCAGTGCCTGCCTATGGAAATCAGAGCCAGTTTTCCACGGGGCCAGTTCCTCCAAAATGCACCTCTAAGAGAGGATGGGTGAGATCTGTTGTACCAAACTCATCTCTCAGAGGTTTCTCAAGCAACCAGGGCAATCAGCAGGATCTGGTCACACTTCTGCTGTACCACTGATATCATTGCAATGTACATTTTCACTGGAGACATAAACAGCAACAGGATATCAGGACCTAAACTGAACTAAGAGCCTGATCAATTCTGGCAGTGCAGGGATATTTACACTGAGAGGAGCTTTCAACTGACCAGGGTGTGCAGAGACAGAAACAGGGTAAAAACAGGGAGGCTTCACTTTCAGTTTGCCAGCTGCAGGTTAATTAATAGGCAGCCATGGCATCCAAAAGCCAGTCTGGGTACCAAACCCAGAACTCTGTCATTTAAAGCCACAGTTTTGTCTTACAGATACATAAACTTCAGTACTTTAAGGAAAGTAAAGCCACTTTTTCCAAATCTAAATCCTGCAGCAGAATTACTACAATGAATGCATATTACTGCTCAATTGGTATGCAAAACAGAAAAGTTAAAGAGTATTTTTCAAGAAATAACCGTGAGAGATAAGGAACAAATCCATTTTAACTCATGACTGTATGTACATAAACAAAGTACACAAACAACACACCCTGGGGCAAGGGATTTTACATTAGTACCTAAATTTGAAGTTCTCATCTTTAGCCTCCAATATCCGACTTCTCTATTAAAAGGAAGAGGAATGAACAGCCCCTTGTTGTGCCAAAGGAGAGAAGCCACTGAGAAGGTTCAGAACTGTTTCCCACTTGTCTGTGGACACACTGAACAAATACCAGCAAAGCACAGGGACTACAAAGTGTTCAGTCAAACCTGTTGTAAACGACTGATCAAAACTCATCTTAACCACCAAGGCAGTGCAGAAATCTCCTGTCACCTTTTCTGCATCGCTCTTGTACCCAAGATCCTTGGTGTTCTGCAAAAGCCAGCACAAGCAACAGCTGAAGCCATTTTTACTGCGTGGATGGAAGTTCCAGGAGCATAATAACACCCTGAAAGAACTATGGATGTGTCTCTCATGCATCTAAATGGAGGGTTTAAATTATAACATTCCATGTCATACACAGTTAGATCATAGCTATCTGAACACAAAGTTTTGCAGAACTCCTCAAAATAACCTGCATTGAAAACACAGATTATGCAACAACCTATTTTTAATGAAAGATTTACTTGGTGTGATAAAGCACAAGATGGAATATATTGCTTTAAGTGCGGGCACCTTCCTGAAAAAAGCATTCCCAGAAGCCAGACAATCAACTCCGTGGTTTATTCACCTCCTGAGCAATGTAGCACCAGGCTAAATAGACTAGAAAATGCACATTTCACTGAGAGCTCTGAACGTGGCAAAGGACTGCAGTGAGAGTGACTCTTTGGAACAGCACAACATAAAGAACAGACAGCATGCTCTGAGTTTAGGCTTTCCATTAACTACCACAATTTTAGTGGCACATCCATAAAGCTGAAGGTCTTTTTAAATTGAAATACCTTTTAATTTTTACATCTGTTGCCACTATTAGCTGTCAGCAGCATTTTGAAGTAGACACTTCACTGATACATTTGTTGTGATCTATTTTGAAGTATTACACTTGCAAAACTTTATTATTTAGATAAAATACCTTGAATATACTCCTAAAGATCACCCATATGTCAGACCCAGGACACATGGAAGAGTCCATCCATTAAATAATGGATGAATTTAAGTGTCAAGATGGCCAAGATTCATCACTCCCATAACAGAGTATAAAATGAAAGCTAAATGCAAATGTCACCCCTGCCCTGCCTCAACACCTTGAACCAAGCCTAGCAACCCTTAGAAAGCCAGGACAAGCCATGCTGCTGGAACACAGAGAATTCCATGAGGAAGGACAGATCAACCATCATCTGGCACATCCCAGACCAACCAAGAACAGCCTAAGACCAGAGATCTCTCCAGAAAAGGAGAGTCTGAGGCCCAATCCAGACCCCAATTCCAACCCTACCCTCTAAGTGAGGCTCCATTTGACACCTTCAATAAAACCTGTCAGAGACAAGCAAAAGACACCTGAGTTACTCTCTTAACCACACTCCCATCACACCTGAGCTTCCCATATTCTGGGAGTAATAAAAACAAATGTCACAAAAGTGTTGGGGCTGTTCCTTAAATGCCAGAATTTCACCCAGCTCCTCTGGGCTCCTGAGAAACTCCCAAAGAGGGCAGGTGACGAGGTGTGGGACACCCTGGGAACTGGGAGAAAGTTATAAAATAAACCAAAGCACACACCCCTGAGTCCCAGACACTTCTCTGCTGCTGAGAACGTGCACCACAGAACATCAGGCCTCCTACAAAACCCAGTCCTTCCCAGACAAGGATGAGCACGTGTTGTCCCTGGTTATTAAATGAAAGCACAGAGAAATGTGCCACGTTTTTCTCAAGTGAGGCCTCTGCTGCTTCCTTCTCACATCATTCTTTTGCAGCAGAAGCTGAATTAACAAACTGAGAAAAGCACAGGATTCAAGAGTCAGTGTTGTACCTGAAAACTGCATCTGGGATTGTAAGAATTGCAAACTGCCTATAAAAGTTTATTTTCATCATACAGCTCATGCACACCTCGGGGCAGGAAGTCCTTCCTTATCTCCCATAACCAAAGCCCAGTAAAGACATCATTTCAGACTTATGTCTACTAGGAACACACTGGACAGCTTCTGGATATCCAACCAAGGCTCTCAGGTCACAAAACAACTTCTTGCTCTTTTTCTCTCCCTCAAGAACTATTATGAACACACACAAGTCAGAAGGGAACTAGTTTGGAGAAGAAGACAAGACACACGTCCTTCACATCTGCAGGATTAGAAGGAAAATTTTAGTTCAATGATAAAACAATAAAAGGGCCAAGTCCTGACTGCTGGCAAAACAACAGAACATAAATTTAATCCCCCTCCTTTCCCAATCTTTGGGAAGGAAAAAAACCCCAATACAGAAATAATTATCCTTTCTCCAGAGGAACAAACTAAAACCACAACTTCTTAATCTTGTATTTTAAAATTTATAAATGCTACATTTCTCAGGTATTTCCTTCCCACCTACTTCTCCAGGTGCAGAGCAGGATTTCCTCTGAGTCAGCAGGTGGGATGGACATCCCTGCCCCTCAGCAGACAGGGACTGAGCAACGCTGGGGACAGGAGCTCACAGGGACTTTAAACCCCACAGAACCAGCATGGGCTGGGCTGGAAGGGACCTTAAATCCTACCCAGTGCCACCCCTGCCATGGCAGGGACACCTCCCACTGCCCCAGGCTGCTCCCAGCCGTGTCCAGCCTGGCCTTGGGCACTGCCAGGGATCCAGGGGCAGCCACAGCTGCTCTGGGCACCCTGTGCCAGGGCCTGCCCACCCTCCTGGGGAACAATTCCTGCCCAGTATCCCATCCATCCCTGCCCTCTGGCAGTGGGAAGCCATTCCCCTGGTCCTGGCACTCCAGTTCCTGATGAAGTTCCCTCTCCAGCCTCCCTGTGGCCCTTTCAGATCCTGGAAGGGGCTGTGAGGTCCCACACAACCTTCTCCTCTCCAGAATGAACATTCCCAGCTCTGTTTAACAGTAGAACACATTCTTAATTTGTACAACGAGCCCTCAGAGTAACCAAGGAGGGGACGTGCTCCTCTCCAAATGAGGATTTACTGCGTAACAAATGGATCTGGCACTCGGGACATGTGGGTTCCTGCTCTCTGCTGATTTTCAAAACTTCCTGGGCAGCAGGTACAGGAGACTGCCATTGGTACAGGCAGGGAAAAGCTTCCTTACCTCAAATAAATGTAGGAATAAAATCCACTGAACACCCCAGGTCTTTGTACCCAGTGGTACAAACTCCTAAAGGGACATCCCATTTCCAGGGGGACGGGGAGATGGAATCAGGCCTTTCATACAAATATCACTGACTTCATATCAAAGCCATCAGGAACAAAATGTAAAGTCAGGGCATCATCTCAACAATGGAAAAAGAGCTTAGAAAAAACAGCCAAAAAACCCTTTAAAATCACAAATATATGGGGATATTTTTGCTTTTCTTTCACTGTGAAGTTCAAGTAATTCAGAGCATGACTTGAGAAGACTAAAAAGAGTCCAGTGAACAGGTTTTTAAAACAGTCACTTAAACTTGCTCTTCTTAGTGCTGTGTGGAAGTAGCACCTTCACTGCCCTGGAGGGTGCAGAGGGGAAAGAGAAATTCAGATCAAAAAAGGAACAGGAATTATTTCCTTCTGAGCATACAGTGAACAAAGCATTATCCTGTGCAGCAAACACAGCCACTTTTGGGAGCTACTGATTGAGTAAATTCTAACACAAATTTGTCACTTTTACTTAGCAAGAACTGTCAGTCTTAAAATATTGATCCCTCTGGCATTAGGAAAGTTTGTGAGATTATTCCCATGCATTTGAATGAGGCAGATTTCAGCAACCACCCATCTCCCATGCTGGAAATCCCAGCGTTGTCATGTAAATGAATGGAATTTAGGTGGTTTTCATTTAACCCTGCCCTTCTTTTTTCTTTCTGGTCCAGTAGAAAAACTTGTTACAAGAATTCCAGGGCCTGCCACAGATACAGGAGGAAGTTCATGAAGAATATTCACGTTCTGCAAGCCCAGGTGCTGCTACATCAAGCAAAAATAAACAGATATAAGGAAAAGCTGACACCTAAACAATACCACCTGTTAGTCACCACTGAAGTAGCAAAACTGAATTGCTGGACATACAAGTAACACTTCTTTTTGATAATGCTTCCATTTCTTAGAGGTAGGGAGTTCTTGGACTATTTCTAGAGCTTGTTTTCCACTGCATTTCCTGCTCTGAGACACCTGATAAGAGACTCTTGTTATCCACCAACATTTTGTTGTCACCAGCCAAATATTACAGTCCTTATATCTCAAAACTGAACTCTTGTCCAGGCCCTCTGCAGAGCTTGGCCTTGAGAATTTAAATTTCCCCTCCTGGATTCCCTTGTAAAAGCACCTCTGAAGGAATAAACGGCTCCACTGCAGACAGAACCTGGGAGGGACAGCCCCAGCCTTCCTGTATGGCTTTTCCACAGTTCCCACTGCAAAGATTTGTGCCAGGAGCTGTGCCTGGACCCAGGGAGGATGGAGCTGCTTCCCCCAAGCCACAGGAGCAGCAGCCAGCCTGCAAACTGAATTTTGCTGCAAAGGGCTGCAGATCTGCCGCGTGCCAGAGGCTCCTCAGTGCACAAGAACCTGGGAAAACTCGGGAGGTCTGTGGCCAGGGTGTGTTTAGGAGGACAGGATCCCCTTCAGGAGGAAAGGAGAAGCTGGTATTTTCCTGCACTCCTGGAAGCAGAGGCTTTGTCACCCTCCTGCCCAGGGCAACCACGGCATTCTGCTGGGACAACTCCAAACCTACAAAAGAATTGGTGTTACCCAGGATTACACTTCATTTGTCACCTCCTGCCCTGCTCTGAGACGCTGTTTCACCCTACGAGTGATGCAGTTTTACTCAGCGTTTCACACCTCATCAACTGACACATTGAAAACTTCATTCCATGACATCATCCAGAACTTGGGGTTCAGGAAAGGCCCTTTGTGTCAAACCCCAACCAGGCAGTGAGGCCCAAGCCAGAAGTGTTGGTCTCCACAGTTTTCCTTTTAGGAAGCACTGACAATATTAATATTCCAGGAAATTGCTGAACAGCTACTAACAACGTAAAAGGAGTGATAAAAGACATATGTCCACAAACAGCTTAAACCCAGAGGTGGAAAGTACTGCATATTTTGCATGCAGATTATTTTAAATAGTAACATTGCTTAAATTTCACTTTTCTCTCATGAACTTGCAGAGTCCTTGGATGTCTAGGAAATAACCACTAAGACGAAGAAGTATTTTCACGTGCTGATAGGAGCTAGATTGTCTGTAAGATACCATGATTTCTGGTCTCCAAAGAGCTTCTCGCTATTAAAAGGCAGTGAAGAAAAGCAAACCCCAAACCCTTCTGTCTGGTAGGTTATTCAGTGATACATAAAAATCCCCCGGTCCACAAGGATATTTAAGAACCATGAAACTTCACCCCGTTCACTGCATATAAGGAGCAATCAGTACTATTTAATAACTGCGACAGCTTAGCTGGAAAACCATTATTCTGGAAAATAGTAGGTACTGAAAAAGAGGGTTACCTAGGCAATGTAAGCCCGAACGAACAGGGCAATCAGATCTCTGGGGCTGTTCTGTACAAAGACGGAATAAACGCCAAGCTCTGTGCACGGGTGCTTCTCCCGGCACACGGACGCTGCTGCAGGCCCTGGGAATCCCGGCCAAGCCCAAAGGCTGTGCCCATGTGCTCGCCCCTCTCCCGGCTCTCCCGTTTTCCCATTCCCCGGGCGGGAGGGTCCGGCTGAAAGGGTGGAGGAGGAGGAAGAGGAGGAGAAGGATGCCCGGGAGCTGCTGCTCCGCTTCCCGGGGGGAACGCGGGGGCAGGAGCCGCTTGGCCCGGGGCGGACCGGGGCCAAGGAGGGCTGGGATGGAACGGGAAGCGATGGGATGGGAGGGAAGGGAAGCTGCAGAGCCCACGAGGGTCCCGGCGGGGCCGCCCCCATCCCGCCCCCGGCGGCTCCGGGAGCGCTCCCGGGCCCGGCGCTGGGTGGGGGCTCGGGCTCGGCTTCCCCCGAGCTCTCACCTTTTCGAGAGGTCCATGAGGACCCCGGAAAAAAGCTTCTCTCCCAGCCGGAACGAGACCACCAGGGCGTCCTCGATGATGTGGTCCAGGGTGACCCGCACCTCGGAGCCGGGCAGCAGCGCCGGCGCCTCCGCCTCCCCTCCGCCCGGGGCGGCGGGCACGGCCGGCTCGGGCTCCACGGCGGCGGCGGCGGCAGCATCCGGCTCCTCCTCCTCCGGCCGGGGCGGCTCCTCCCCGGGCCCCGCG
>VYXC01000940.1:100627-121333 GCA_013397175.1 Platysteira castanea
GACGCTGATTGGCGGCACCAAGTGTCTGTCGCGGGGCGGGAAGGGGGGCTGGGGAGCGCGCGGGGGAAGATGGCGAGGGCGGGAGGGCGGCCATGAGGGGGAAGGATCGCCTCTCATGGGGATCACGTCGCTCCTCACCGTGATCAGGTCGCCCCTCGTGGGGTCGCCCTGGGGCTGCTTCCCTGGGGGGCAGAGCCCGGCTCTGCCTCCTGCGTTTTACAGTGCGGGCAGGGGAGCTGCAGGGGGGGCACTGAGGGCGTGACGCTGGGGAGAGGGAAGATCACAGAATGTCCTGAGTTGGAAGGGACCCACAAAGATCATCCAGTCCAACCCCTGCCCTGCACACACACCCCAGCAATCCCACCCTGGGCATCCGTGGCTGCGGTGTCCAAACGTTCCTGGAGCTGTGGTAGCCTCGGGGCCGTGCCCATTCCCTGGGGAGCCTGGGCAGTGCCCAGCACCCTCTGAGGGAAGAACCTTTCCTGATATCCAACCTGAACCCCCCTGACACAGCTCCAGCCGCTCCCTGGGTCCTGTCCCTGGTCCCCACAGAGATCAGTGTCTGACCCTCCTGTTGCCCTCACCGTATATGGGGAAGGCAGAGGGACTGGTGCTTTTTGTGAGGTAAATCGGCCCTTTAAAGTGTTAAGCACCATGAATGAGGCACATCAGGTAAAGGTGGAAAACGCAGAGCTGAAAGGAGAGGAGTTAATATTTTCCTTGTACTACACCAGGGTGCTCCAAGCCCCGTCCAGCCCGGCCTTGGGCACTCCCGGGGATGGAGCAGCCGCTCTGTGATTCTGCCCCTCAGAAGCTTCACAGACACTTGCACTCAAAAGTTTGCAAAAGCCAAGTTCCAGCCACCTTTCAGGCAGGGAAGCCAGAAGGGACGTGGCCCTCACTACAAAGCAGAGAGGTTTTATCTTGCGATGATATTTCCATTTGTGCTCAGGACACTCAGCCCCCGTTCCCTTCCCTGTGGGTGCTGAGCAGAGAACTAGGCCGTAAATCCTGAGCCTACAAGAAATTCCCGACTATCACAGAAAGAAACTAAAACTACTCAGCCCTGGAGCTGATGGGACGCTGAGATCCAACAGCTCAGCCCAGCAGGCTCTTTGTTATGTTAAGCTCGGATTTATGTGCAGGATGGGCATAAAATGGAAGATTTCCTCTTGCAAGTCTTCTGCTGGAACCACCTTTTCAGCAGGTGTTGCTTGTGGAAGACAGTGGCTATTTAACTGCAAATTGTTGGGTTTTACATCCCCTGGAGTCACCAGCAATTCCTGTGCTCCATAGGGAACAGAGTGGGTGTATGGCTTGTTCTCTGCTTCACTGCCGTAACAGCAGATTATGTGCTTGACCCTACTGAGGGATCAAAATAAAACATAAACGGCTCCTCTGAATGTTGAGAGGTGTTGTCTGTTCTTCTAAAAAGAGGTAAATAAGGATATTTATATCTCAGGATAATGCCCCACAGAAATATCATACCATAGGTAACCCTCACATTCAACCACACCAGCACACGCATGTGGATGCAGAATGGAACTCGTAAATTTAACAAAATGCCCTCATTATGTAATTTTTTTCCATCCCAAACACCTTTGTTCACCATTTAATTTCTATTTATTTCAAATCTAACCTGTAATCTCCTTAAGACAGGATTTGTCTTACAGTGGCTGGTCTGCATAGTGGTTGGCATAGTTGGAGTCTTTTTTCTATCCTGGAACCTTTAGAAACTGCCAAAATAAAACTAATTAAGTTAATGAAACAGATTGCACTAGCACACTCTCTGTAAATTAAAACAAGTCTCTCTGTGTTCAGCAAGTGGCAGGAAGGACAGAACTGGAGAGAAGAAACTATAAATTACAGAGAGGAACAGAGACAATCGGAGGGAATAAAACAATTAAAATGAAGGCAGGAAAAATGCCGAGCTCCATGAAGATGTGTTGCAGTAAATTGTGGGGATGGGCAGCTGAGGAAGCTGTGAGTTTGGGTGGAGAGAGTGCGGGGATGTGGAGAAGCAGCAGATCCGACTGGAGCTGTGTGCACAGCAGCCACGGGGAAGGAATTGTTTGTGTGGGCAAGCTGGGACGTGAGAGGGGTCTGGGACATAGGAACCTTCAAACTCAGCATTAGTGATATTAATTTCTTCTGTCATGAAATTCCACTCTGGAAGTGTGAACAGTCCCAGCACATCTGAGTGCCTCAGTTTGTAACTACTGAGGTAGGGGGTGTGGAGTTTTTAGATGCTGGAGGTGGGAATGTCACTCTCTGGGCATCAAGTTCCCTGGAACCACACTGCATGAAAGAGCCAGCACCAGTGCAAGGCTTTAAGGAGCAATGTTCAGAAATGGAGAGCGCTCAGGGTTCCAGTGAAGCCAAATCCGTGACTGCAGCTTCCCTGTTCTGCCTTGGAGCGAGGCTGTGTGAGCAGGCTCCGCAAGCAGCTGCCCCTGGGAACTGCCCAGGGGCTGGAATTTGTGGTGCTGCCAGTATCCAAGGAGCCTTGGATGTCCAGGTTCCCTGTGCTGTCCCTGCTGCAGCTGATCTGTCTCAGTGTGGGCACACAGGGCTCTGAAGGAGTGCGTGGGTTTATAGGGACACTTGGCAGTGTCTTGGTGGGACAGCAGATCCCTCTCCTAACACCTGCACTGGGGAGGAGGAACTTTGGAGAGGAGGTTCTCAGTCTGGAGTTCCAACAGCCCCTCTGAGGCTTTGGGACTCCCCACATTCCCAGGTGTGGTTTGAATCCTCACTGCCGCCTTTGCAGGCTCTGTGCTGCGGGAACACAGAGCTCTGCTGCCCTGCCCCATCCAAGCTGCAGTGACAGCGGCTTCCTGTGGCTGCCACAGTGACAGTGGCTTCCTGTGACCCTGGGCAAGGCCACCAAACCCTCCCCGAGTCAGGTTTAGTGTTCACAGCTTTACACAGTGCTAATAAATCCACCAGTCAGCGTTTTCAAGGCATGATCTGCTGGTGGGGAATGTTCAAGGCTTTCCAAGATAAAAAGAAAAAGTGTAACCAGTGAAAACCACTGTATGTGAGCAATGCAGAGGGACACAGGCAAATAAACTGGAAGTAAAACTGGGTCTTGATTGTGTGCTGCAAACTCACTGTTTGGGAAAGCAGTGCTCTTAAAACAATTGTTAATTATATTTAAGATGGATTGAAATTTGTTAGTGAATTACTATAGAAATTTGGTTTGGGGTGAGAAAATCATCAGTCCTTCCTGATGCTGGTAATGTTGGTAACTGATTTCTGTGGCCCTATGAACATGGAGCTCATTTTGTTGGGTTTAGGAATGAGCATTAAAAGGATTTGGGAAACCTCACTGCAGGCACACGCGGCCCGGAATTCCTCCCTGCAATCTGAGAAATCAGTTATGTGCTACATTTCTTGTCAACAAGAGGTGAAGTCTAAGAATGGGGCTTTACCTATTGTCCACATGGAGAATTGATTGAAATGGATTTCCATAGCTGGGATTGCTTTAAATAATGCTAATTCTGAGCCCTTGGGACTGGCACTGTCACTGCTGACATCTCACACTTGGTAACTGTAAGGAAATGGAGTCTGGAGGTACTTCCTGCCTCACTTGTGATCTGACTGGGTTCTGCCCTCTGCAGCCTGTGCAGCTGCAGGTGCTGTGGCACCCACGCTGTGCCTCCAGGGATTTCTCCACTCAGAAAATGGGCATCACTGGAGCCAGGACAGATTGGGAGGCCAAACCCAGCTGTAGGTAAGGCAGCTTGGTAATTAGAGCAGTTCTCACAGAAGTCTTCTGAGAAATTATAGAAGTCTCTCTAACCATAAATATCAGAGCACCTTTTTTGTTCCTTGTGGTGTTTCTGAGGTTATTCTACACCTGCAGCCAAGCTCTGTTCACATAAAGAGTGTCCAACTGGTGAGGTGTGGCTTTTCCGCACCTGTGGTCCCTGGAGATGAATCCTACTTCAAATAAGAATAACAGGAAGGGTAAAACACCTTAATTAGAGACGTGGGAATCCTCCACAGTCTGTTCTCATCGGGGTTTGGTGCTGACAGAGCTCAAGGAGACAGGACAATAGAGGAAATGGAATTGACTGGTAATCATTTGGATCCTTTGTGCTTCCCGAGCTGAAGGAGCAGCTGCCAACTGCCTGTGACACTGTGTCCTTCTCCTTGGCACTCCCGTGGAGCCTCAGCTCTGCTGGCTGTGAAAAATGGACAATAACATTTCATTCACACGAGAGTGATGTGGTTTAATTATAGTGAAGGTTTAAAAACAACTTGAGGATGAAGTGTTGTGTAAGTGCTAAATGTTATCCTTGACAATGACACAGGGACCAGAAAATTGGGCTTTCAGATGCATCTGGTTATTCCATAAATTACTAATTAATTTCTCTCTTTAAATGAAGAGTTACTGAGACATTCAGCTTTCTTGCTAAATGTTTGAGCAATTGGATGGATTTCAGTAAATTGTCTGGTGGAGACAAATGTGTTTCCCAGCTCGACATTGTCTGACATGCAACAACGAGATGTGGACTGGCTGCAGAGCAGAGCCCAGCACTGCAGGTGGTCACCAAAAGAGAACAAATATATGGTGGGATTTTCTAGGGAGATTTCAAAAGTGCCTCCAACAGGCTGTCCCTCCTGAAGCCAGCTTGCCTTCATGGTTTACCTGAGTAAAACCAAATAACTCTTGTCTCACGTCCTTGTCCGCTTTCCCACATTCAGAACTTGTAGGTTTTGTACCTGGATCTTCCTGGGAGCTCACAGCCCATGGTGGAGACACTGCAGAGCCTGGGATTCCACACTCAGTTCATCCCTCTGCTCTCTTGTGATGCTTTTGGAGTTGTTCCGAAGGCAGGGGTGGGACAAAAATGACAATGCAGTCACCTTTTGTAAGTCGTGCTTAAAAAGCAAAAGTACTGAAAGCTCAGCCTTGCCATGCAGTTTGGCTCTCAGTCAAAACCCAACCCAACCAACCCAAAAAGTAAGTCCCAGCTCTTCCTGAGTTCTGCAGCTCTCCTGGGAGGGGTGGGAGCAAAGCCACTCTGAGCTGGGAGCTTCCCATGCTGTGTGATCACACCACTGTAAGGATATTCAGGGGTTCATTTCTGGTGTAATCCCACTGATGTCTGAATGCAGTCCCACCAAGGGAGAGTCTGTCCCTCGTGCTGGCTGCAAACACTCACACACAAAGGCACCAAGAGCAGTCGCAGAGGTCATGGCCCATTTGTGTATGCAAATGTCCCCGTGCCTGACCTGCACATTTCATCTCTTTATCAGATGCTCTATTCTCTGCCTAAAATTAGAATAAAAACTTGCAGTTAGCAATTTTCAATGCCAGAATTTTTTTTTCCTTGACTTTTTGGGGGTAACATTTTGCTGGATGATTGGTTCTCATCCCTTCTTTGTCTCTGTTTCATTTTTCTCTCTGTCTTTCCACAGAGTTCCCTTTTATCCACCCTGTTACTTCCTCAGGCCTCATTTGACGTGCTCAGTTTACCAAGTCAAGAAGTGCTGTCATCACAGGCAAGTATTGTCAGCTGTTCTGATTTTGAAAGTAGACCTTGGACTCTGTGTGTCCCTGTCTGCTTTGTGCATTTTTGAATTCTTGATAAAAATAATGAAGGCACCCTAGTGATGAATAAAAATGACAAGTTTGTCATTACTTTAAAATATCACAGGGGTTGAGGGGGAATGTGTAAGGAAATAAACTCCCAGATTGCTCTCAGTCAATATTTTACCTTGTGTTCTCTCAGACCTTTGTTCTTGTCATTGTCTCATGTTCTGGTTTCTTGTGGAGTTTCAGTTGTGGAACCTCTTGTGCCAAGTGTATTTCAAACAAGAAGTGTATCCCTGTATTTTATGAATATCTGGTAGGCTGTGCCTCTGGCTCTTTCCTAACCTAATCCCAAGTAGGATCAATTTATGGAGTCACCAGGCTCAGCCTGGATTCCTGTCAGAGCTCAGCAGCAAATCCCAGCATGGTCCTTTGCAAGTCACTTCCTTTGGTAAAGTTGGGTCAGTTTTTAGTTTCTCTTCCGAGGTAATCTTGTAACTTCTGGCTCTGATAAACACCATTTGCAAGGGGCTCACACATCTAGAGAACGAATCCTTCGCACCAAGAGCTTGCTCTCTTGCCTTTCAGGGATTGTCAGTGGTTGAGAAATTGTGTTGCCCTCATTCAGAGACTCTCTCTAACTCAGGCCATGGAGAAAACATCCCATCATCTCCAGAACAAAACAGGCTGTGCCTCTGGTACTGGAATCAATAAAGCCCTGGGGTTTGTGATGGCAGGGTCAGTGATTGGCAGCTGCTCCACAAAACCATGGCAGGGATGACTGACAGGAGAGATTTGATCAGGACACGTGGTGATCTGTGCAAAAGGACAGTAGGTGTTGCTTGTCCAAGAGTTCTGGGGAATGTGGAATTGGGGTGATGCAGTCAGAATGGGAACTTGAAAAAGTCCTTTTCCTTGGTCCTGTCACAGACAAGTCCATAAAGTGACAAAAGCCAGGAATAGAACATCTCTGTCAGGGGTCGTTCAGCTGTGACTCCTGCACAGCTGTCTGCTAGCAGCTCCAGAGGCAGAGGGTGAATGTAATTAGAACCAATCTTGATTATTTACAAAGCATTGTTTGTGCTTTTGCCTGCATTCCCTGGGATCAGGGGCTGGGTCTTGCCTTTGACCTTCTTTCTCAAGCTGGCCCAGTGAAACTCTCCCCACTCAGGCCTCAGCAAATAATAAAAATGCAAGCCTGTCACGGCTGTGCCACCACCCCTGAGAGGAAATGTGCTGCTGTGGCCACGCTGCATTTCTCCCTGCTGCCCTAATCTAACGCCCCATGTGGGGCTTATCACAGAGCAGGGCCCGAGCTGCAGGGCCAGGATGTGCTGCTGGGGCTGGATAATAATTCATTTTTAACAGCTCTTTCCCCACTGCTGCTGAAGCACCGTGCTGAGCAGCACAAACTCTGCTGGGAAAAGAGACCTCTGCCAGCCTAAGTTTATTTCTGTTCCCTGGGACAATCAGCTGGGAGTGTGTGGTTGTTTCTCTTGGTAGTAGGCAAGGTTAGGTTTCCACAACATTGAGAAATGTTGTAAAAAAATATATTTTCCAGGCACAGTTCATACTAGTTTAGAAAATACAGAGATGAAACCACAACAGAGGTACTTGATGCTGAAAAGGAAGCACCCAGTAATGACTGCTCTGCTGCAAGATTGTTGGGTTCCTCTATTTAGGCTCAGCCTAACTTTTGGAACAAAAAGGGATGGAAAACTCTAAGGGAAACAAATGAGCAGTACCATATCATTGGATTGTTCTGGGGAAAAGACTGAGAACTACAACATCTGTTTGCAAGCAATCTGCCCCTCACACGGGGCTCATCCCTTGTGTTTTGGAGGTCTGCCCTCTGGATAATTCACATCCGAGCCCCTCTGGCACGTGGAATTGCTTCGATGGCAGTTGGGTGTTTACTGAGTGTTCCTTCCCCACCTCCTGTACCTCAGTCTAGCACGGATCTGGGGTGCTCTGTTTGTTCTGCTGAGGCATCCACTGGAATGACAAAAATGGTCTGAAATCTGGGATTTCGTGCTGCACCTGCCAAGGGACACATTTCTGTAGGGAATTCCCTTGGTGAATCACACAATGCAAGGTGAGGGACTGGATCCCAAAAGGATTGCCAGGACTGAATCAAGTTATCCCTTAATGAGAATGGAGAAGTCTCTGCCAGGATTCTGCACAAAAGCAGCCAAACACATCCCCAGTGCAGGAAAGAACAGAGGAGGAAGGAGAAAATCTCTTGTCCTCTGTGAGATGAAGGATGAAAGATGTAAAAATCAGCGCTGTTTAAAATTTGGTAAATGGAATATAATCAGTGCTCACAAAGCATCCTCTGTACTCCTCTGTGCCTGCAGGCACGGAAGGGACTTGGCAACTGTCTCCTGAGTGAAATAGGAAAGGTTTAAATGCTTGTGTAAGCTTTTCAAACAAAGTAACGCTTTGCAGTTCAAAACACTGCTCTCTGGGACATTGTATCTGAGAAACGTGAAACTGTTTCTCTGGGTGTTCACCAGGTTCACATCCCTGTGTGAGTGGGGTTTGGAAATCTTTATCTCTGTGGTACAGGGAATTTTTTGTCGTTGCAAAGGGTTTTCCTCAAGGGGATGAATTTAATATAAAAGGGATTCATGCTACTCATGATATTTTTCCCTCAGAATCAAATCAAATTGGCTGGTGGATGCAGCTTGGACCAGTGACAGACCAGATAAATCCTCCTCTGCCTGCAGACTGAAGGCAGGAATACTTTGTCACATCAATAGTTACAATTTGACTTCAGTTTTGCTTTTTTCTCCAGCACTCTTAATTTGATTCGAATTTCTGAAGTCACCCAGGGTGAGTCAGATGTGGTCAGGCCAAAGGAAGTTCTTGAATCATTCCCAAATGAGGGAAAACATGAGTCAGTTCCGAGGGCTGGGCACATGGAGGCACAGAGCACCACAGATCTCTCGGTGGCTCAGAGGGACAGAAGGTGCCCCAGTGAGCCCAGGCTGGAGAGGTTGGGTTGCAGGGCTCTGGTGTCAGCAGGAGAGAGCTGTGCAGGTGCTGAGGCTGGGACACGTTCTCCACAGGGAAGGCACAATTCCTGGCAGCCATCAGCATTCCTGCTGCAGCTGCATCAGCCTGGGTGCACAGACTGCAATTAATGCCAGTGCTTCCCCCGGAGTGCCGGGCAAAGCTGTGCTCCCGGCAGGGCCCACAGGGAGCAGTCACTGCTCAGCACCCAGGGAAAAGCTCTCCTGCAGAGAGCCAGGAAACAGCAGAACCTCCTCCACCACAGTGACACAGAAACAGCCCTGTTTCAATGTGGGTTTGGGTGGTGGTGCTTCCCCTTCATCAGCACAGGCAAAACACGGCGTGTTGCTGAGTCAAGGGGAGCTGCTACAGAGCAGAGCAGGCTCTGGGAGTGGGGCTACAAAATCAGGGGAAAATTCCTCGTGTGAAGGCAGGACCTCAGTGATAATTGTAATTTACAGTCAGGAATGTACCAAGGCAAATCCCTTTCTTTGAGCTCCTTTCTCCTGGTTCGTAGCCCATTGCTGCTGCCTCATTACCCCTCTGGCCTTTGGTGGGGCAGTAAATCTGGAGGGCTAATGGTGCACAGGGCCCTTGGAGGACAGCCCTGCCTTTTCAAATATTCATTTCTATGCGGATCAGGGATGTCCCGGTCTGGCTGTAATCAGGGGAAGAGGAAAGGAGACAAATAATCACTGAACATGACTGTTTGGGGAGCAATTCCTGTCAAAAAAACAATCAGCAGCAGAGCTGGCTGCGAGCTGGCCTCGCAGCCCCGAGCACAAGGAGTGATGGGGGCTTGTTTGATCCCCATAAACTCGAATTGCTTCTTCCCTCACCCCCAGCCAGCTGCTTCCCTGGGCTGGGCTGAAGTGCCTGTTGTTCTCTGGGAGCAGGGAAAGGTGCCAGGCTGGGGGAGCTGCCCTGCTTTGTGCAGACCCTGCCGCAGGAGCCCGACACCGCCCTGCCCTGCAGGGACCGGGCACCAAGCACAGGGTCCCGCAGGGCACCTCAGCCCCGGGTACGCTCTTGTTCCTCCAGGTGGTGCCAGCTGTGGCGGGGATTGCGCGGGCTGGAGCAGCAGCACGGCTCTGCTCTGGGTTATTCCAGGTGGAACAGACCTTTGGGCTGGGAAATGTTTGCAGCTCCTGGGAGTTGAGCAGATCCCAACCCGATCTCACCCAGCTTAATGAGCAGTCAGCAGGAGTCACGGTGCCACTAATCCTGATTGAAATGGGAGTCAGAGCAGGGCTTGGATTCCACATCTCCAGAGTAATTTCTTGTGCCATCCAAAACTCATCGAAGTGTCCTGGGGAGAATGATTTTAACCAAGCTGTTGTGCTGTGTGTTGGCACAGGAACCTTGGACTCAGGGTAGCTGAGGTGTCAGCTCCCAGAACATCAGCCTGTGCTCAGTCCTGGGTTTGACTCAGAGGCACAGCTCCAGGCTTGGTTTTTCTTTCTTTATATCACCAGGATCACAGCACTAGCGAGGGTGTGTCCATCCCTTCACCCTCAGTGGGTAAACTCTTCCTTGAAGAGGGATATTTAAACATTCATATGATAATGAAGAAAAAACCCCAACCATACAAAATTTATACCAACTCGTATCTGGCCCTGTGTGAAAAAATAATCCAGAGGCCATGGAACTGCAGGGCTGGCTCAGCCAGGCAGTGTCACAGAGAGCTCTTTCTCTTTAATTTTTTATTTGGATCCTCTCTGTATGTAGGTCACAATGACTTAAAAGAGCAGGCACTGACCAGACAAAACCAAACCTCTCAGAACAAAGCCATTGTTGCAGGAGGAGGATTTTTCCCTCAAACGAGCCCCTAAATTAGCACTGAAGGATTGCAGAGCTCCCTGTGTCTCGCTCTGCTGGGGTTCCCATTCCCAGGATGGGCAGAGCTGCATTCTCTAGGCTGTGCTGGGCTGGCTCCTGCGGGAAGTGCAGGAGGGGCAGGGAGCTGCTTCCTGACCCCGGGTGCTGTGCTGACCCCTCCGAGCCAATCCTGCCTGGATCCCCCTTCCTCAGCAGCAGAGGAGGGTAGGGAAGCCTCTCCCTGCAGCTCCCACCCGTGTGTCTTCCTGCTTTTCCCAGTCCTTAAGCACAGGACAAAGCTCTCCTGCTGCTCCTGCCCCTGTGAGCATCACTCCACAGCCAACAGCCACTGCAGGGATTCATTCCCTGCTTCCCTGTGGGAATTCCTGCAGGGACACACAGCCCAAACAGCCCTCAGCGTTCCCAGCTTTGGGAGGGGAGGGAAAACAGATCCTGGGGTTGGCCCTGGCTCTGTCTTGTGCCAGCAGAGAGTACCTGTAACCTGCAAGGTTTTATTTTGGGAGAGGAGGGGGAGGCAGCCAAAGCTTGGGGCTCAGAAGGTCCCAGTGCCCTGGCCAAGGAGTCTCAGTGAGCCCTGGCTTGCAGATGGTGCTGGGTGGCAACAGGGCAGATAAAAATCCCCCAAAACCCAGGGTATAAACAGGCCCAGAGTACAGATCACTGGTAGAAAAGCTCTGTAGAAATGCAGATTGATGGGTTTGAGATCAACCAAAAAGCAACAGCTTCCCCTTTGGCTTCAAAATCCACACTGGGCACCCAGACTTTGCATCAGGGGGTTGGAAATGGAGTCATTCCAACCCAAATCAGTCTCTGATCCTGTGACCCTGTCATCCTGAATTTTGTAAATGTGACACAAACCCCAGTTCTGATGCAGGGAGAGCTGCGGAATTTTGGTTCCTTTACCTCTCCTGCCTTTTAGGACACGAGCTGCAGCTTTGCCCCTGGAGTTACCAGGGGAGGGCTCAGCAGCACGCAGCTGGCACTGGATGGTGCTGTGGCCCAGCTCAGGTGAGCTCACCTGGCTGTCAGACAAATCCCGCAGCTGTGGAACCACCAGGGGAGCCACAGGGACAGCCAGGATCCCGCCTTACTCCTGGAGCCAAATTCTTTCCAAAAGCAGATTTCGCAAGAGCGTTTTGTGCCCGAGGAACCAGAATTTTGGGAAGTTGGCTCCTGTCCAGGCACTGAGCTGAGCATCCAGGCCTTTAAACATGCTGTGAGTGATCTCTGTGTTACCAGTCTGAGCCATTGAAAAAGGCAAGTTTAGACTAAAAATCAAGTTTTAAAAAATACACAAATTTTTAGGTCACAGAATGTTCTGATTTGGAAGGGACCCACAAGGATCATCAAGTCCAGCTCTGGAGTGAATGGCTCATACAGGGGTTGAACCCACACACTTGGTGTTCTCAGCACCCTGCTCTGGCCAGCTGGGCCAATCTGGCACTTCTCAGGGGTTTGGGAGGGAAACAGCTCTTGTTTGGTACTCCGGAGTAAAGAAACTCTTAAGTAGAAGTTCAGATTTTGAAGTGTTTTCCAGATTTTTCTTCTGATTCTGGAAGGAATCTTTAAGAGAAATGTGGCTTATTCCAGGGTTTGAGAAAATCACAGCTGTTACCAACCCAGTCTCATTTTCCCACTTTCCCATCAATGTTGTTTGATTAATAGGAGCCAGCTTAGTGCTGAGCAACTCAGGAATAAATCAAACTGTAGAAGAGGGACACCAGATGTAATAAAAGCTCCTGGAACAAGGAGCTGCAAAGATCTGCTTGGTGTGGAGGTGGGGAAGGAATGGCACGTGCAATGTGTGTATTTTCTCTGCCACAGAAGTATATTTTCTTCTCCTGATAGATGTATCTAAGGCAATATAAACAATTTCAAAGAGCTGAAAGTATGCAGTGAGATGTTGCTGCGAATCACACACATCAAAGCAGAGCTGAGGCCCTGAAGAGGCTTTCTGTGCAAAGAAAACTGGCTTTTCTTGTATTTCAAGGAAAGAAATTCCTCTCTGCTGCTCAAACTCTGTCTGTCCCTGCACACCCGACTTGGATCAGTATTTTCAGTGGGGCACTTGCTGAACACTGCACTGGCATAAGAAAAAATCACACAAATATTGGTTTCTCCTGTCTGCCTTTGAGATTATTTCAGATCAAATCCTTCTTTGCTTGGTTCCTGGGGTGGTTTCTCCCCAGCTCCAGGCAGGTGCTGCTCCACCTGAGCCTTCTCCCAGGGGAGCTGCAGGGGAAGGGGAGCAGGAAAGGCTCCAGAGGGTGACACAGAGAGGACTTGGGAATACCAAAAGGGCAACTGCAAACCAGATGTGCCTTCAGAGAAAGCAAAGAGCAGTGTTGAAATGGAACGTTCCCTTTGCCAGAGCCCCGGGAAGCACAGCTGAGAGAACGCCCTGGAACAGCAGGATTGCTCTGGAAGGGGGTTGGAAGCCACAGCCTTGTGAGGAAAGGTTCCCAGTTAGATTCCTGGGAAGATAAGCTCCGTTTGGGGCTGTGTTATCAGATGTGTCAGCAAGGACAATCACACCGATATTATCAAGTAATAAAATCTTTACAGCACAGCCCATGAACTGTGCAGATAAAGGGGGTGGCTTTGGGGTTTGCTCAGAGAAGAGTTGCAATGATTCCTGTCTTTAGGGCTGTCAGCTATTAACTTTATTAGAACTTTATTTATTTCTATATAAGAAATCCAGAGAGGGAGGATTTTAACTCAGTTTTTGACCAGAAGACTCTGCAGATAAAGTTGAATGGTGTCTTTCTTTAGCAACCTTTGAAATATTGTCTATATTAGACTAAAACCATCGGAGTTCAAAATATTCCACAGTGGCTCTTAATCCAAAGATGATACTTCAAAGGAATCTGAGCTGTTTTGGGGGAGCCGAATCGAGAGCAGCCAAAATTAGTCTTCCTGTGCCTTTTCAGGATACACAAATCCAAACTGGCTTGACGAAATCCAAGTTTCTGGTTTAGCTGTTAAAAATCAAGATAATTCCCATTTCTGCTGTCCATCCCCATCCCATTTAACTGGATACCAGTGATAACATTTACTACAGGATAACTTATTAAAGGGAAGAATCCCGGAGAAAGGAGGGAATTAAATTCCCAGGAAGTTGTGGTACCAGGTACATTTTCCCAGGTTCAGTTTTCTGTCTCAGATTCCCAGCGCAGACCTCAGCAGTCCCCCTGAGGTTCTGCTCAGAAATCAGAACCCTGATGGGATCCAAGCCCTTCCCACAGAAGCTCTGCCAGCCTGGGCAGCCCGAATGAATCCCTTGGTTGTCTTGTTTTCTGGAAACTTCCTTTCTGGAGATCCAGACAGGCTGAAGGTTCTCCTGACAGAGGGTTGTCACATGAAATAACTGAATTTTGGTTTAGGGAGTCCCCAGAAATCCGGGGTTTTTGGAAGATCCCCTCATCCCCTGCAGGTGTCTCTGAACGCCTGGTGAGCTCCCGATTCTCCTGGTTTTGTTGGGCAGATCCGTGTCCTGGGGCAGGGACAGGCTCTGTGCTGTGTCACCTGTGGAGCTTGGCAGGGACATTCCTGCGCAGTATTTGAGCTCTGTCCAAGCTGTTGAGTAATTCAGCCCCGTCCCGGTCATGAATTCTCCGCTGCTCAGGGCTGGAGAGCGGCAGCACCTCGGCCCAGACTAAACGGGCACTTAACAAGGCCGAGCATAACAGGACTCCCCTGGAATTACCCAGCACATTAACGCCAAATGAGCTCATCCTGAATTCATTAGCAATGATTACTCTGAGTACCAGAGGAATTAATAATCATTAGCATTTCCTAGGGAGGGCTCCGCAGGTTTCCCCAGCGAGCTCCGTTCGCAGGGAGTCATTAAACGGAGCTCTGCGGTCGCTGGAGAGCTCCCACCGATATTTCGAGTCCCTACTCCCAGTTCACTTCCAATCCAGCCCTAAAAGCACTTCAAAGCCCGGCACTGCCTGCTTCAGTCGCTGCTGGAATTACCTCCCTTAGCCCGTTTTGTCTCCGAGTGAATCTCCCCGGCTCTCTGCGGCTCTGCTGAAAGGTTAATGAACCTGGGAGGCTGCTGGGAGCCACCCGGGGGCAGGGGGACTCCACGGGCACAAGGAATGCAAAAACGTTGTGTTTATGATTTCGTGCAAGTAAATTCTCAAAGTAAAGATATCCAAGGCTTTGATTTGGCTCCTTAAAGCTCCCTCTGTTCCCAGCAGCATTTGAAGACTCAGCTGCTTTGCATATCAGAGGCAGCTGACTCGGGAGGCAGAGGGAATTCACTGCTCACTTTGGATGACCTTTTCCTTTGGGGATGAGCTTCCACAAGAGTTTTACTTCTCTCACAACTTGTTCCTGTTCACTGTCTCCAAATGCTGCACACTTGGAATTTACATCATCCCGGTACATTCAAATGCAGCGCTGAGCTTTTCTGCATAACTGCTCCTCGTAACCAGCAGAATCAGCTCATGGGATCCTGGAATGTCCTGAGCTGGAAGAGATCATCCCGTCCAACCCCTGCCCTGCACACACACCCCAGCAATCCCACCCTGGGCATCCCTGGCAGCGCTGTCCAAATACCCCTGGAGCTCTGGCAGCCTCGGGGCCGTGCCCATTCCCTGAGGAGCCTGGGCACTGCCCAGCACTCTCTGGGGGAAGAACCTTTCCTGAGATCCAACCTGAACCCCCCTGGCACAGCTCCAGCTGGTTTTAGTTGGAAATGAAGTGATGGGGCTTGGATGCCTGACCTGATGGATTGTGCAAGTGATGTCACTTTAGTAAAGTCAGAGGGACTCAACTCCTTTATTCTTGGAATAAACTTTGGCCTGACTCAGTGTTTGGAGGATTGCTTAGTGATGTTCTGCATTCTCTAAGATTCCACTGAGTTTCATTTCATTTTATGGCAGAAAAGACAGGAATGGAACCATGGATTAGTTTCAGGGTAAGAGAGCAGAACCCGGGGTGCAAATCCTCAGTGCCTGTTGAAAACTCTGCACTGACAGTCCCTGATCTCTGCTCAGACCCTGTCCTGAGTGATGCTGACCCCCAGCACCAGGCAGAGCAGCACTTCTATAATTTATTAACACTTTATGGTGTGGTTGGGTGTTTGTCACCTGCTCCCCCAAGCACAGGGTGGTGCCCAGCTCCTCTGAGGTGAATAAACTCCAGCTCAGCATGTGGCAAGAGTGACCCACCCAGTCAAACAGTTACTGCTTGGGAATTTCCTGAGCTACAAACTCCCCCTGCCTCTGTGCCCACCACATGCCCCCCACTCTGAGTGCTGGAGCCTTGAGGAGCTGTCAGCACTTTTCTATCTCATCATGGGACAGTTATCAACATAATCTGATCTTTATGGACAGGCAGCATAAAAGCGCAAGTACTGTTCATATAATCTGATTATCTCCTTCCCTTTACACAGGACTGGGCTGCTTTCCTTATCCAGTTTGATCTCTCTCCCAAGGTCCCTGTGGCATTACTCTGCCAGTGGAATTGTCCCCTGCAAGTTTTATGTGAGCAGGAGAGTTTATGGCTTGAGTTCATGGACCTCCTTCCCAAGGCTGTGCTAGAGCTGCTTTGCACTTTACAGGTGGGGCCTCAGCAGTGGGGTCCAGCTGGGAAAGGAAGTTTCCTTTCACTGAGTTCAGCAATCTTGGGATTAACCTGAAGGAGTTTTAATTAACAAACTAAGTGTCAAATATGTTTTCAGGGCAGTCAGAGTCATTTTACAGCCACTTCTAGATCAAAAGTGCAAAGGAAACCCTGGTGGTGACACAAGCTTCCCCAGGTCCTTCTCTGCAGAGCTGAGAACTGCCACATGGTCCATTTTATTTTCTCTTTATTCCATCCTGAACGCAAAACCAATGAAATCTTAGAAGTAAAAATACATCATTTTGTTTAAACCTGCACTAAAGTGAAAGCTGAGCTTTTGGCCCCGATTCCTGCTGATCTCTGGGTTATTGGCAAGGATGTACAATTGCCTGATAACCTTGATTCTCACCCAGGTCGATGGCATCGATGAGTGACTCACGGGGGCCATTAAACTCTGCTTCCAAGGGGTGTGGGCCGGGTGGGCTGAGAGCTTGGGCTGGTCTATAAAGCCAGGGCTCGGCCCTTCTGATCTGTTCTGCTCTGATCCAGCTGCTGTTCCACGTTCCCAGGCACATCCCAAGGGGACAATGGCATTCACAGGCAAATACGAGTTCGAGGGCGATGAGAACTACGATGCCTTTGTGCAGAAGATTGGTGAGTCTGCCTGGGGTGGGCACGGGCAGGGATTGGATAAAATACTGAGAGAGCTGGGAGTGTTCAGCCTGGAGAGGAGAAGCTTTGGGGTGGCCTCCCAGTGCCTGAAGGGGCTGCAGGAAAGATGGAGAGAGACTTGACAAGGGAGGGGGGGACAGGACAAGGGGGGCTGGATTCAAACTTGCAGGGAGTAGGTTTAGATGGGATATTAGGATGAAACTCTGCTCTGGCAGGGTGGGGAGGCCCTGGCAGAGGGTGCCCAGAGCAGCTGTGGCTGCCCCTGGATCCCTGGCAGTGCCCAAGGCCAGGCTGGACAGGGCTGGGAGCAGCCTGGGACAGTGGAAGGTGTCCCTGCCCATGGCAGGGGGTTGGATGATCTTTAAGGTCCCTTCCAACCCAAGCTGTTCCATGATTCCAGGATTCCATGTGCATCTAGTTAAAGAGCAAGAGCAAATATAAAAATAGGTATGTGCAGCTAAATAGCAAAGGCCCAAGGTCCCACACATGAAATTCCAAGGTTTGCATGTGTAGGTTCAGGAGAAGGGAATATTTCATATCCTTTGTATCTATACATTTTCCTGGGTAAAAGAAAGCAAGATTATTATTTTAGCAAATGCATTAATGTACCAGTATCTTTCTTTACACTAGTAATTTCAACTCAGAGCTTTGATACTTAAAAAAAATAAGAAAGAAAAAATGAACAGCAAATCAGATGCTCTGAGAACAAACACACCACTACCATCCTTCAGTTCAAATTCAGCTTGGACTTGATAAATTCCCTGGTTTTGTTGATTAAGGTCTCCCCAGCGACAAGGTTGAAATGGGAAGGAACTGCAAAATCGTGACTGAGGTGGTGCAGAGTGGGAATGACTTCACCTGGAGCCAGCACTTCCCGGGAGGCCGCACCACCACCAACAGCTTCACCGTGGGCAAGGAGGCAGACATGGAGACCATGGGGGGCAAGAAGTTCAAGGTAAGTGCCCTGAGCTCTTCAGCTGCACAGCCTCAGGTGGATGTGGATTTAGGGTGAAATCAAACCAGTGTCAGGCCTAGTGGAGGTGTGGGGTGGTGAAGGGGGTGGAATGAGAGGGGCTCTAAAGCCCTTTCCAACCCAAACCACCCTGGGATTCCCTGATTCCATCATCACTGATGCCTGGGCTGCCTGCCAGCACTGTTTTCAGAGCTGTTAATGAGAGGAGATCTAGACCCTGCAGGTGTTGGTACATGAACATTTTTCTATTTAAATTGTAAACATTCAAGAGCTAAAGCCCAAGGATTCTAGCCCTGTGCACAGAGCCAACACCCAACCTCTGTCTCATAAACTTCCAGCATCAGGAGTGCAGGTGTTCGGAGAATATCTGGTGACGGAAATTCCAGCAATCCCAGCAACATGAACCCTTTCTCTCTTACAGGCAACTGTCAAAATGGAAGATGGGAAACTTGTAGCTGATTTCCCCAACTACCGCCACACTGCAGAGATTTCGGGGGGGAAGCTGGTGGAGGTGAGTGCTCACAGATCCAGGGTCGTTCATAAAAAACAAAGAAAATCCCCAAGAGCAGCAGGCTTAAAATCTGAAGTTTAGAAAAAAAATCTTAAGTGAAGGACAGGCTCTGAGCCATGCCCGGGGCTGCTCCCCTGGGACCCTGGAGCTCTGATTGCACTGCTCAGCCAAAGTTTTGGGTTGTTCTTTGTTCCAGATTTCTACTTCTTCTGGTGTAGTCTACAAAAGGACCAGCAAAAAGATTGCCTAAGGCAGCAAGGCCAGTCTCTTCCACTGCACTGAAAGCCAACAATAAAATAAATTATTAAAGTTCTGTCTTTGTCTCTTTCTTGGCATTACAAACATCCTCATGTTCATGCTTACCCCATTCCTAAACATCTGACAGATACTCAGAAAGTCAGAGTGCAGAAGTCAGAAGATGCAGCAAAGCACCAGTTGATGGTGTGCAGGTATTTCAGGGGCTGATGCACACCTGGATATTCCAGCGTTTCCTACCTCCCACCTCCTGAACAGAAGCTCCATTCAGCTTCTGCCTGAAGAATGACAATTCCCTGCCCAACACCTACATCAAAATGCAAGACCTGGTGAAAGCCTCTTACCCCATTTCTGCTGGAAGGGCAGAAAAGAAGGGGCTTGAAAGCAAGAGAAAGTCAGTTTATCACCCAGGAGAAGATGTCTCACACTGCCAGCAGGGTTTTCTCTTTCTGCCAACACCTGCTCTTAACCTTAGAGACATTGAAGGTTTTGCAGCTGTAAATACAGTCCTATTTCCTCATTGCAGTCCTGCTGTTTCTGCAGGGAAGGTTCATGCTTTGGCTCTTGAGTCTTACTTGTGAAGGACCCCAGCACTGGGAGATGAGGCTGAAATCCAGGGAACATGTCCCTGCCCATGGCAGGGGTGGAACGAGATGAGATTTAAGGTCCTTCCAACCCAAACCCCTCTGTAACTCTGATTCTCTGCTCTGGGGGACACCAGTGGTGCTCAGGGCACCAGTTTGTGCCCTGAGAGGAGCCCTGAACTTTCAAAATGAGACTTTTTAATCACTTCCTGTGCAGACCAGATGCCTTTGCTGTTAGAACTGCCTTGATGGGGCTGGGATGGACTTCTACAACTCCAGCTGACAAATCCCAGACTCTGAACTGATGAGCAAACCCAAATTCCATTAGCAAGGATCGTGCTGGGGTGTAGGGGAGGAGGCCTGGTGACAACCTCCAGCATCAATGGCACTGCCCAGCTCAGCTGTAGGAAATTACTGTTGGTTTCATGCTTTATTATAACAGTGTAACAACCAAAGCATTCTGCACCAGTATTTGAGTTACGTGTCCATGGCATGTTGGAATAATCATGGAATACAGAATGGTGGCTTTGGGATGGAGACATTCACAAGGCTGCTGAAATCTGGTACCCAGTGGGCTTGATGACATCAAGTAAAAGTCTGAATTGCCAATACAGGGTGCAGTCACCTGATAATCCCACAGGCAAATGTGGAAACATCCAATAATCCCAGACATGTCCCACGCAAGGTCACATTTTGCTGGACTGAGGCCCATTGCCTCTTTTTCCCCATAGCTCCTCATCCTACACTTCATTGAGATAATCTTGGTCAGGATAAATCAAGAATCCAGTAAATAAGCTGTCTGTCCAGTAGGGATCATAAAAGAGCCCATTTTGCTCGGAGTAAAAGATCTGCAGCCACACTTCATCCTCCTGCTTCAGCGCCAGGATGGTCGACCCAGAGGCCACGTCGTGGTTCCCGGTGTTGGCATCGAAAGTCTTGATCCGGTACTGGCCATTGTGGACCAGGCCAATGGCCAAGTGCTTGTTGGCCAAGGTGATGTCGTAGGTGAAGTAGTAAATCCCGGGGATGCTGCAGACGAACTTCCCGCTGGAAGCGTTGTAATGGCCTCCCTCGTTCATCAGGATCCTGTCGAACTTGATGGGCAGCCGCTCCCTGGGGTAGCTCTGGGACACTGCCACGGAGAAGGCAGACTTGGCTCTGCTGCCCCCGCAGCTGCAGGGTCCCGGCAGCCCGGGCTCACCCGGGCTCCCTTTGGGCCCTTTCCTCCCCGGGGCCCCGCTTTTCCCGGGATTGCCCTTCAGGCCCTTGGGCCCCCGGGGCCCTGCCTTGCCAATGGCTCCTGCTTTCCCCTTCGGGCCCGGCTTGCCTGGGTTTCCTGTTCTGCCCTGGGGACCTGGAAGACAAATGACCTTATCAATTTTCCTTGTCAGTTTTGAGGGAAAGAGCTGATACAGCGGGTGGAAGGGGGTTAGAGCATTGCAGCAGGGATTTCATTTAGGAGGAAGCCATTGCTGGTGTGAGAATCTCAATGAAATCTGACCTGGGACTGGACATCTGTCGGGACTGACCACACAGGGTAGGCAGGGAGTTGGTGTGGTAATAGTGGAACTCTTGTTCCATTATCTGGCTCACTTGAGTAAAAGGAGGAATTACAGAACGAGCTTTAAATGTTTGGGTTTTATAGAGTGGGGCAGGTTTTTGAAGGTTTCAGAGCCTTGCTTTGAGCAGGTGACTACTTTTGATCTCATGTCTCTTTCTTTTCTCTGCTTTTTTTTTT